>JAWPHD010007248.1:0-131793 GCA_037043455.1 Cyrtodaria siliqua
CAAGAACAGTGTAAACAAAACTATATCCCATCAAAAGGAATTCTCTATCAATAAAGTCCACATCCAGCATCCAGAGAAAAAGTGAAGCGTAGTGACTGACTGTAGAGGGTGTCAATCAATAAACACGCAGTGTTGTAATACTAATGGGTCGTACCCCTTTCTGACGAACCTCCTGATTGATTTTGTAAAGTGGTCAGGAAATCCGCCAGAACCCTTTAAAGTTCGAAGTTTATAGACCACATCTACATAAAATAAGGGTTGTGATATATTCCTAGTCGCAGAAGAGTTTTAAGTTTTCAATACATTTAAACTGTTATTAGTCAACGCTTTTATTTTTTAATCACAACTTATTCTAAATAGACATATATCGCGTCTTTGCAACTTTGTATTAGTATGATGATACAATTGTTTACGATCCTTAGAAAAGGTGGAATTAAAGGAAAACTGTTGAAATCAATACAAAGCATATATAAAAACGTTAACGTGTGTGTGAAAGCCAGTGAAAAAATGTACTGAATATTTTGATTGTCAAGAGGTTTACAACAGGCTGTGTTCTCAGTCCAATTTTATTTTCATATTTATTAATGAACTGAGTGGAGAAATGTGTAATAGCGGGTTACATGGAGTGCAGTTAACACCTGATGTTGTAAAAGATATTATAACTATTGTTTGCTGATGATGTGGCATTGATAGCAGATACTGTAAATGGTCTACAGAAAGAAACTTGACTTATTATATCAGTATTGTAATACATGGAAGCTGAAAGTGAATACTGATAAAACTAAAATTGTTGTTTTTAAATATGGTGAACATTTAGCTAGAGCAGAGAAGTGGTTTTATGATGGGAAACAGATAGAAGTTGTAAGCGGTTATAATTATGTTGGATTGTTTTTTACCTGTCGATTATCTATGTACCAGATGGCGAACGCACTGGCAATAAAGGCAAAACGTGTATTAGTTGCTATGCTAGCTTCATTAAGTGAGCTAACCCCGATACCTTACAGTATATATTTTAAACTATTTGACACAAAAGTTAGTCCGGTATTTCTTTACGGATCAGAACTGTGGGGATTTGATCAAATGGAATGTATTGAAAGGTTTATATGTATGCTTGTAAACGTTTTATGAATGCATCTATAAATGCATGCATGCAATGCAGCAGCAGTAATGGGTGAATTGTGGTAGATACCCTATGTATATAGCAGCCAACAAAAGATGTATAAAGTATTGGTTTAAAATTATAAAAATGCCTTGCACAAGATATGTTTAAAAATGCTATGAAATGTTGATTCTTTTAGATAGTCATGGATATGAAAATTGGGTAACAAAACTAAAGCACAATTTGTATTATAATGGCTTTGGATATATATGGGAACGGCAGAGTGTTGTCAATGAAAATGTTTTTATAAAGCAATATGAGTTAAGGCTCAGAGACCAATACATATAGAAGTGGAGCGATCAAGTGATGGGTAATGCAAAGCTGCATTTGTATAGGTATTTTAAATCTGAACTTGTTGTAGACAATTATTTAAATGTGTTAGATATTAAGAAATTTAGAATAGCTATGGTATTTTTTAGAACATCCTCTCACTCTCTACTCATAGAGAAAGGACGGCATGTAAGTATGCCTAGAGAGAGACGTTTGTGTTTTTCATTGTAATAATGTTATAGAAGACGAATATCACTTTCTACTGATATGTCCATTCTATCATGATTTAAGATCGTTATATATTCCTAAAAAGTACTATGAGTTTTCTAACAAACACAAGTTTAATATTGTCATGTCCTGTAAAAGTGAAAGTGTTATAAAACATATAGCTATGTTTCTTTTCAATGCTTTCGTTAAACGAAGTAAATTTATTCATGATTAATATGTACTGTTATATAATAGTAATAGTATTGTATTGATAGTATTGTTAGTTAATTGTACATTTATGCATAACAACCAAAACCACGTGTAAATTTATGATAAATATATTGTTATACATGTTATGTGTTTTGGCCGGTGGCATGTATCACTAATAAAACTATTGGATGATATGATTAGTGACACGCGTTGATTATATTAATGATAGTCGAATAAAACTTTATTTGTTTGATGTTGTATATGTAAATCAAGTTAAACTATTTATCGAGTTGTAAAGACATCGCGCATTTCCAACATTATATTAGTTAGAGACATTAGTATGTTATCTCAGAAGGTGCTATAAACAATCAATTGAAAAAACTGTAATCAGTGTAGATTCAAAATGTAATTCAGGTAATAAGTAATTTGTTGAATTTCCGACTTACCTTCATAATTATTTTAAAATTTGCTGAACACAATTATTTTAAAGGTATTTTCTAGATTCGGAAATTGAAAACATGTGCAATTCAAATAAATATGTACTTCTCATGGGAGACACCAACGGTCGAACTGGTAAATTAGCCGACTTCGTTGTCGCTGACTCTTTTTTGGCTAATCACTTTGAATTTGACAAAGACACAATTGATTTTTATAATGCCATTTTTGAACCTACCTAATAATAACTTGTCGATAAACAGGGAATCCGAAGACAACAGAATAAATAACCATGGCTATTTGTTTATTGACACTTGCAGAAATAATAACTTAATTGTCTTAAACGGTCGATTCGGTAAAGATAAGGACATTGGTAAATGCACGTTTCGAAATATTTCGCTAATTGACTATAGCATTTGCTCTCTCGAAAGCCTAGACTTATTAAATGATTTCGAAGTTATCGATCTTGATCCGCTCTTTTCAGACGGTCATGCGCTTCTCTCACTTGTCTTATACACAAACATAAGTACAGCCTTAAATAACGAGAACTTTACTCTACCTAATACACGTAAAACTTCACCCAAATGGGACGAAGATAATAAACATGCTTTTCTAGACAAACTAGACCGAAGCAAAGTTCAACTTCTCCATAACACAATTTCCACGTTTAATTCCAATATTGATCAACAATCTGTAGACAATATTACCGACTACATAGGGCAACTATTTTACGAAACAGCAATAAATACCTTTGGTCCAAGGAAACCATACAAACCTACGCTCCTTGCAAAACAACCCAAGCAATAAACCGTGGTTCGGTCAAAAATGCCGAAACGCGCGGATCAAGTACAATAAAAGCTCGTAAAATATATCAAACACGAAAAAAACGAGAACAACAAGAACTCATATAAATCGGCCACTAAAACATACAAAAAAACTTTAAATGCATTTATTAATAAACACAAATTTGATAGCCAGCAAACACTTAGAAATCTCCAATCAAAACGTCCTAAAGAATATTGGCGATATCTCAATAGGATGAAGCCCAAAACAGTAAACAAGACGCCGCCATTAAAACGACCTGTATGAGTATTTTAAAAATATCAATACATATACTCCAGAAAACGAAGAAGATAATGATCCACTCGAATTTAATATTGCGGATGACGATGTCATTTTAAACTCGCCTATCACGCCAGACGAGATCTTAAAAAAATATATCTAAGCTGAAAAACTCAAAAGCCTCTGCTGATGACCAAATAATAAACGAATATATTAAGGTTACTCAAGAAGTCATGCTACCGATATATACAAAGCTCTTCAATATTATTCTTGATACAGGGTTTCTCCCAACAAGTTGGTTAGAAGGCATCATTAAACCCATTTTCAAAAACAAAGGCGATCCCTTAAGACCTGAAAACTATCGCCCGATCACCATATTAAGTTGTTTCGGCAAAACTGTTTACATCTATACTAAACGAACGAATTAACAAGTTCCTAAATGAAAAAGAAATCTTAGCTGAAAATCAAGCAGGGTTTAGAGCCAAATATTCCACAACTGATCATATATTTGTATTACACAAATTGGTGGAGATGTTACGTTCACAAAAGAAAAAGTTTGTTCTGCTGCTTTATAGATTTCACACAGGCATTTGACTCCATATGGAGAATAGGCCTATGGCGAAAAACTCCTTAATAATGAAATTAAAGGCAAATTCTTCCGTATAATATATAACATGTATCAAAACATTAAATCATGTGTGTCCATAAACAACGACACCTTCAAATTTCTTTGTGAGTCAATGCGGAGTCCGTCAAGGTGAAAATTTATCACCGATAATGTTTGCTATCTTTTTAAATGACTTACAGGAGTATTTGCTTAACACACCCCTAGAAGGAATTAGAGTTGAACCCCAAATAAATGTCTTTATAAAGATTATAATACTACTATATGCTGACGATACCATTATCCTAGGTGAGAACCCCGAAAGTTTCCAATTAAGTCCACGAGTATTGTCTATCGTGGAAATTAAAAGTAAATTACAGCAAAACTAAAATAATTGTCTTTGGTGCCAGAAACACAAACCGTTTCTCATTTAACATAGGACCGGAAAAAATCGAAATAACAAATAAATACAAATACCTAGGAGTAATATTTACTAACTCGGGTAGCTTTCTAAACACAAGAAAAACACTTGGCCGAACAAGCCAAGAAAGCGTCATTTCTACTTTATCGGAGAATCAATAACCTAGACCTACCCTTAGACCTCCAACTTAAGTTATTCGACCAAACAATTCTAACCAATATTAACCTACAATTGCGAAGTTTGGGGATATGAAAACTTAGATATAATAGAACGTGTACATACTGATTTTTTAAAAAGAATTACAAACAGTAAAAAAAGCACCCCTTCTTACATGCTATATGCGGAATTAGGCAGACACCCAATCGCAGTCACTATACAAACGAGAATGATAAACTTTTGGAATAAATTGATCCTAGGTAAACAAACAAAACTTAGTTACTTATGTTATGAATCAATGGTTAATTCAGCTAATTACGAATACAAGTGGCTAAAATACATTAAAAATATACTTAACAACACAGGAAATTCCGATATTTGGACTAATCGCCATTTATTGCAAAGCAAATATGTCCATCGATCCATTAAAAAAACTTCAATCGACCAATTTACACAAGCATGGAGGGCAGACCTACAAAATTCGTCCAAAGGGCGTAATTATAACCTATTCAAAGACGACCTTTCATTTGAACCATATCTAAAGTTACCGAGAAACTACTATATTAATGTATTCAAATTCCGAACAACTAATCATAGATTTCCTGTCGAAACTGGTAGGTTTGAGAATATCCCGTACAACTTAAGGCGCTGTACTCTGTGTGACTCTGATATTGGCGACGAATTTCACTATCTCTTAAAGTGCCCTCATTTCGACCCTCTGCGTAAAAAGTACATTCCACGGTATTTTTACCGTCACGCTAATGTTATAAAATTTAAGGAGCTTCTAACTCATTCGTCAACCAAAATACAAATCAATCTATGTGTCTTTGTCCGAATTCTATTACAAACTGTTAAACAATAAGTATATAAATATATATGTTTACATGCTTCACATTTGTAGCTGCAATGTTATTCCACGCAACTGTTATCCCCCTAACTTTTCCCACCATATCAAGTGGGGTTTGTGTTATCCTTTTTAATTCAAATCAGTAATTGTATAATTTGTTGTATGCATAATAATTCTCTCATGTTGTAACTCATTTTGCCTGAGATTGTACATAATAAAAGATTGTTCTGTTCTGTTCTGTTCTGTAGTTTTCCATGCGCAGCATTTTGGGCTTTATACAAAATATTCGTTTGTCATGGCGCCCCTACTACTGAATAACACGACCAAAGGACATTCGTCCTAAAGCTAACAACTAATTAAGTTATTTCGGTCTTTTAGCAATTCAACGTCAGTTAAGTTCCATCTAAACGTGTTAATGACTTTTATACACTGTATCCAACTTTACCGCACAACTTTAGTTAATGCAAGCTTATTGTTCTTACTAAAAATACTTTTGCTCATGACAAACACTTCCAGGGTGCACCAAATCTCACTCTTACCCTATTGTCATCCCAGTTAAACGGGACAATGTTATACTCTCTAACAAATAAGGCAGCAGTTATAGGCAATAAAAGTAGAACACATATATAATCATGTATATATGAATATAAAAAACGAAATCCTAGAAAGCCACAAAGCAATTTTGAGCAAATGATCAATGATTTGACAGAAGCCGGAGTAACATGAGAACAAACCGGGTTTAATGGTACTGCTACTGGTTAACTTGTGTTATTGCCTGTACATTTGCTTGTTGCACTTTAATCAATGCCAATATCTCAGTTAATGAATGCATCGATTAACAGTTTGCTCATTGTAGAAAGTGTCAAAATATCATGGAATCATAACTCAAATCCAAATTTGGAAAAACTCCCATTATATCTTTTAATAAGTTAAATCTTGCAAAAAGCTGAAATTCATCTGATTTTGACATGACAATGAGAAATAACTTGATAATTATTCACCAATTTGTGAAAACTGTACATAATGTAATCAAGTAATTGCCAAGACAAACTGAAATGTGCTCCTTTTTTAATAACGAAGGACCATAACTCTGCAACACGTGCTTCAAGTTTGCTGAACGTGCTAAAAGTTTGCAAATTGTTGAACTTGCTTGAACTTCGCTCTTTGTTGAACTTGCTTCAAGTTAGTTCATTGTTGAACTTGCTTCAAGTTTGCTCATTGTGGAACCTGCTTCAAGTTTGTTCATTGTGGAACTTGCTTCATGTGCTCAATGTTGAATCTACTTCAAGTTTGCTCAATGCTGAACCCACTTCAAGTTTGCTCATTGTGGAACTTGCTTCATTTGCTCAATGTTGAACCTACTTCAAGTTTGCTCATTGTTGAACTTGCTTCATTTGCTCAATGTTGAACCTACTTAATGTTTGCTCAATGTTGAACCTACATCAAGTTTGCTCAATGCTGAACCTACTTCAAGTTTGCTCAATGCTGAACCTACTTCATTGCTGAATTTGCTTCAAGTTTACTATTGTTGAACTTGTCCAAGAATTTTTTTATGTAAACCAATTTGATGAGAATGTTGAACCTACTTCAAGTTTGCTCATTGTGTAACTTGCTTCGTTTGCTCAATGTTGAACTTACTTCAAGTTTGCTTAATGTTGAACCTTCGTCAAGTTTGCTCATTGTGGAACGTATTTCAAGTTTGCTCAATGTTGAACCTATTTCAAGTTTGTTCATTATTGAACTTGCTTCAAGTTTGCTCAATGTTGAACCTACTTCAAGTTTGCTCATTGTGGAACTTGTTTCATTTGCTCAATGTTGAACTTGCTTCAAGTTTGCTCAATGTTGAACCTACTTCAAGTTTGCTGTTGAACTTGCTTCGTTTGCTCAATGTTGAACATACTTCAATTTTGCTCATTGTTGAACTTGCTTCAAGTTTGCTCATTGTGGAACTTCCTTCAAGTTTGCTCAATGTTGAACCTACTTCAAGTTTGCTCATTGTGGAACTTGTTTCATTTGCTCAATGTTAAACTTGCTTCGTTTGTTCAGTGTTGAACTTGCTTCACGTTTGCTCAATGTTGAACCTTCAAGTTTGCTTATTGTGGAACTTGCTTCAAGTTTGCTCAATGTTGAACGTGCTTCAAGTTTGCTCAATGTTGAACTTGCTTCAAGTTTGCTCAATGTTGAACCTTCAAGTTTGCTTATTGTGGAACTTGCTTCAAGTTTGCTCCGTGTTGAACCTTCTTCAAGTTTGCTCATTGTGGAACTTGCTTAAAGTTTGCTCAATGTTGAACCTACTTCAAGTGTGTTCATTGTTGAACTTGCTTCAAGTTTGCTCAATGTTGAACCTTCTTTAAGTTTGCTTATTGTGAAACTTGTTTCATTTGCTCAATGTAGAACTTGCTTCAAGTTTGCTCAATGTTGAACCTACTTCAAGTTTGCTATTGAAATTGCTTCGTTTGCTCAGTGTTGAACCTACTTCAAGTTTGCTCTGACATTGTTGAACTTGCATCCAGTTTGCTCAATGTTGAACCTTCTTCAAGTTTGCTCATTCTGGAACTTGTTTCGTTTGCTCAATGTTGAACTTACTTCAAGTTTGCTCAATGTTGAACCTTCTTCAAGTTTGCTCATTGTGGAACTTTCTTCAAGTTTGCTCAATGTTGAACCTACTTCAAGTTTGCTGTTGAACTTGCTTCGTTTGCTCAATGCTGAACCTACTTCAAGTTTGCTCAATGTTGAACTTGCTTCAAGTTTGCTCAATGTTGAACCTTCTTCAAGTTTGCTCATTGTGGAACTTTCTTCAAGTTTGCTCAATGTTGAACCTACTTCAAGTTTGCTGTTGAACTTGCTTCGTTTGCTCAATGCTGAACCTACTTCAAGTTTGCTCAATGTTGAACCTACTTTAAGTTTGCTCAATGTTGAACTTGTTTCATTGCTGAATTTGCTTCAAGTTTGCTCAATGTTGAACTTGCCTCATTGCTGAATTTGCTTCAAGTTTGCTCAATGTTGAACTTGCTTCACTGCTGAATTTGCTTCAAGTTTGCTCTTTGTTGAACTTATCTAATATCTATTTTTATGTAAATCAATTTGATGAGAAATCTGAAACACTGTATCCAACTACCACGTTTACAAACTTACTCCGTTATTTTTCTGTTATAAAAGACATTAACTGTGTAACACGTGCATTCCTAAAACATTTTGTTTAGGTCTCACGTTTACAGTCTAAAATTCACTCATTTCTCTTTAAAGGGACACATGGCAATCTCGATTTTTTAAAAACTAGCAGCGTCCCATTAGTTTTTCTACATAAATTGTATTTGTTCAATCATTAATGTCAATTATAAGAATTGTACATGTATTAAGCCATTTGTTTTTGCATATTATTAATTTTTGATATTATTGCACCGGTAATATATTAAAACTTAAGTATAATAAGACGAAACAGTGAATACTTAAAATTTGATTGATTTTAAATGTAACCAGAGTAAAAGTAAAAATGATACTGGAAATATAAATCGAGACACCCATTTCAAATATTTCAAGATTGCCACGTGTCCCTTTAAATAACGGTCAATAACTTTGCAACACATACATAGATTTGCTTCTAATCTAACTGGTGCAAGATGTTTTTTAAACCAATCTTCATTTCAAACAGTTATCACATGCAAACATCAACAAAAGTGTATTTGTGTGTTCTTTCTAGTTAAACCACTTTTAAATAATCCGATTTATGTATAGATTTCATTCTTGCAGTATTTCTAAATTAAAGGTGATGATGCACTATTTTCAAACAACATTTATTTAAAGGGGCTTTGAAATACTTAAAGCTGAAAGAATACCATGAAAAATAAAGGAGATCTTGGAAAGATGACTTTGGCGGTGGACAACTAATAAGGAATAAAGAACAAGGACAAGTGTACATATTTAGTGTAAATATTTCTTTAATACATTTTTGTTAAAACCAAGAACTCTAAAGAGTGCTCCCATACTGTATTATGGCATTTAGACCAGTCTATATGGCAATATGATGGGACTATACAATAATGAATGAATAAAGGATGTTTTCAATACGGCCCGTCAAAACGTAAAAAGGTCATACTGTGCATTAAAAGCGTTGCGTATTCAGTTATTAAAATTATGTTAAAAATATGTATTTAAAACTATTGACAAATAAATAAGGGATAATATGATAAAATATAACAACTTTACACGGTGACTATAGAAAGAGAAAGCTTCAAGGGGATACATCTGGCTTTGGAGCAAAATTTCTTAAAATAAATGGAAGCTTACAAATTATCAATTTAACCATGAAATATTTAAAAAAAATATTGATGGACCATTAACAGTTTCCTCCAATAATGCGTACTTATTAATAAACATAAATTTACCATAAATCTTTAATATCAGGCCACAGAGGAATCTCAGAATATAAAATGTATACTTTTCACGCTGGTACTCATGGCGATATCTATGAATGATGCATACTTGTCAATGCAATGCTTTTTTTTTCCATAGTTACTTTTAAAATAGCTACTGCAGTTACCTAACCATAGTTAGGAACATCTCCTTTTGGTCTTTTATTGTATACTTTCAAAGCAATTTCTTTTGGTAGTGTCTGGCTCATTTACTTTATTTTTATCAATTTAATATAGAAATAATGTATTTAAACAATTCTAAAATACTGACCAATCCTGATATACCCCTTTACTTAAAGACAGTGAGCAAAACTTCTTTTTTGTCAGAACAAGTAACCAATAGGCACATCATCAGCACAAAAAAAGAGATTGTGCTTAGGGATGCCGTCTATATATTTAGTATCAAAAATGTGCATTAAATGCTCCAAAATTTACATAATATAATAACATTTAGCATATATACGCGAATGCCAGATTCTAAGACCCTATAAAATGTGTGTAAAAACAAATAAATAAAATTTCATTTAAAAATAAAATATGATCAATTTACCTGAACATGTACATCAAAACAAAGTAACATATCTACTTTTGCATTTTGAATATTTTGAGGACAAAAACTCTTCCTTACCATATCTTGTCCTTTTGACATCGTAATTAGTGCATTCATAAATGTATATAATTAATAGATGAATATGAATTATTTTATAAGCATAATCATAGACATATCGACTTATATTCATGATATAACACATCGATAACACCTGGTACAATGGCGCTGTTGTGAAATTTGGCAGTGTCGCTACTTTACCATTGGTCCATCTGGGTAAAGTGTCAAATTACAATGATCGGTGTATGTCCCAGACTTAGGTGTTAATTACAACAACCAGTCTGTCGGTGTATGTCCCAGAATGAGGTGTTAAATTACAACAACCAGTCCTTCAGTGTATGTCACAGAACGAGGTGATATACTACAATGACCAGTCCATCTGTGTATGTCACAGAATGAGGTGATTATAACAACCAGTCCATCTGGGTAGGTCACAGAATGAGTTGTTATACTAAAACAACCAGTCCATCAGTGTATGCCCCAGAATGAGGTGATAAATTACAATGGCCAGTCCATCAGTGTATGCCCCAGAATGAGGTGATAAATTACAATGGCCAGTCCTTCTGTGTATGTCCCAGAATGAGGTACCGGTAATATACTACAACGACCAGTCCATCTGTGTATGTGACATGTCCCAGAAAGAGGTGTTAATTTATAAAAACCAGTCCATCTGTGTATGTCACAGAATGAGGTGATTATAACAACCAGTCCATCAGGGTAGGTCACAGAATGAGTTGTTATACTAAAACGACCAGTCCATCAGTGTATACCCCAGATTGAGGTGATAAA
Source organism: Cyrtodaria siliqua (assembly GCA_037043455.1). Classification (NCBI taxonomy): domain Eukaryota; kingdom Metazoa; phylum Mollusca; class Bivalvia; order Adapedonta; family Hiatellidae; genus Cyrtodaria; species Cyrtodaria siliqua. The sequence continues at coordinate 11,180 of JAWPHD010007248.1, forward strand.
TTACAATGGCCAGTCCATCTGTGTATGTCCCAGAATGAGGTACCGGTAATATACTACAACGACCAGTCCATCTGTGTATGTGACATGTCCCAGAAAGAGGTGTTAATTTATAAAAACCAGTCCATCTGTGTATGTCACAGAATGAGGTGATATACTACATCGACCAGTCCATCGAAGTATGTCCCTGAATGAGGTGTTAAATTACAAAAATTACAACAACCAGTCCAACTGTGAATGTCCCAGAATGAGGTGTTAAATTACAACGACCAGTCCATCGGTGTATGTCCCAGCTTCTTCAGCATAGCATTACAATCTGAGAAGCAGTTGCAGCCCATGAACTTTGACACGGAGAGTGGTGAAGGGTGGGCAGTCTTGATGACTGTGTGCTTTGACGTGTCGACCAACTTTTCCTTCTTCTGGGCAAAACCTCCCCATAGAATGAACACAACACGGTTGCCATGGTTACTGATAGCCGTTATAACATTATCTGTGAATTTCTGCCAGCCAAATTTAGCGTGAGAGTTGGCTTTGTGAGCCCTGCAAAGAACAAATGTTAACATGTAAGTACTGTAATTATACAACCAAGCATAGTGGTTATGTCTTTGTCTATACGTATATGTCATGTTTACAGTATGTAAGTAGAGACAAGATTTATTATTATCATGATTATACAACTCAATGCTTTTTTTCTGTGTTTTGGGAATTTTAAATTCCTAAACTGGGGGTAAAAAGATTGTGTGTCAGATATGGCAGTATGAAACTAGTTTTTTTATAAAGTGTCTTCAATTACCAAGATATAGCGGGAGGGATGTATTTGGCTCAAGTTTGGATAGCTTTAAAACAATTTAAACGTTCATTAATATAAACACTCAAACAAAGTTTGACATGTGACACAGGGGCGGGGACAAATTTGACCCCAAGGTCACCATTTGAACAAACTTGGTATAGGATCATAAGCTGAGTGGAATACAAAATATTAAACTGTTGGCTCTTGTAATTTCTTTAAGATTGTTCCCAGGGCTCAAATTTAGCGACAATTTGGACTGGCAACATTTCGCCAGTAGTATTTTTTGTAACTGGCAAAATGAAGAAGTTACTTGCAATTTCTACGGTTGTGTGTGTAAGTACAAATATGTAACAAATAAGTTAAAAGCACAAGTGATTAATCATTAGCAAACATGCTAGATAACACCATGTGTCATACAAATACAGACTTATCAGGAAAACTTAAAAAGATTAAAACATCATTGATATGAAAGCACATGCTTCAAAAAAAGGCAGACAAGGTATTCTAAAGTAAACATGTAAGGTACTTTGATGCACTTGCACTTTTTTGCCAGTACTTGAAAAGTTTACTGGCATTCTGAAAATATCACTTGCATTTTGCCAGTATGCCACTTTAAATTTGAGCCCTTGTCCCTAAATAAGTCTATGTAAAACATGTGACCCCGGGGACAGGGCCAAATTAAAAAAAAATCCCTATGTGAACCCTGGGCTGGGGCCAAATTTGACCCCAGGGTCACCATTTAAACAAACTTTGTAAAGGACCATAATCTGAGTCTAAATACAAATTATTAAATCTTTGAATTTAAAGTTTTCCCTATATACATGTCTATGTAAAACTATTTTAATGACGGCTGTGGAGCAGTCTATGTAAAACTGTGACCACTGGGGCGGGGCCAAATTAGACCCCATGGTCACAATTTTAACAAACTTTGTAGGGGAACATAAGCTGATAAAAAATACAAAATAATAAACCTTTAGCTCTGTAGTTTCAGAAAAGACGACTTTTTAAGTTTTTCCCTATATTATAAGTCTATGTAAAACTGTGACACCTGGGGCACGGCCAAATTTGAACCCCAGGGTGACCATTTGAACAAACTTGTTAGAGGATCCATCAGTTGATAATAAATAAAAAATCCTGGTCCGATATAGTTGGTTTTAGAACTTGTCTGAGCTTTCATCAATAAAAACAATCTGGCCAAGTTTGGTAAAGATTAATCTAATTAAAATCAAACCCTTTATCACACTACGATACTCTACACTGCTAAGGAGGTCATGTCAGATTGACCTTACGATCAGCCAATCATAATTCTACAAAATTGCTCGATATAGACTGCTTCACTGTGCATGTCGTGTTTCAGTTAAACGCTGTGGAGCAGTCTACGCTCGGTATTGAAAGAGACAATGTCCATAACTTTAAGCTTTATATTAAACACAAAATAATTGTGTTGACAACCAGTATTCATAATTTTGATAGAGCATCAATCAGTGACCAGAAATAAGACATACCAATACATTCTGGTAGGAAATAAACTCGGTCTTTATCCTTGATGTTCAACCAAGTTTACTGTTAAAATTAAGGTATCAAAATCAAAATCTTGAAAATTATCGTCTTTTTACTGTGCCAAAGATTTTTTTTTACTATAGAACCTAAGGATAAAAACCGAGTAACAAAAATGTTATCACCTACTGAAAAACAGATAAAATCTCAACATCTCTGCAATGGAAAATATGAACTGAATATTTACTGAAAAAAACAAAAAAAACAAGATTGTTTGAAGGAATTCAACAAAAAATGTACCGATTCGTGGGGTTGAACCCACAGTAAAATTACACTCAAGGGTCAATAGTCGACTTCGCTATCAACTGAGCTAAGCGGGGCAGACATACTATGACATACTATTTAGAAAACCTAATGTCATAATAATCTTGGTAGAATATGTATTTTCAAAGCACATGACAGCGCCCATGATTTTCTTAAACTAAAACTTGCCATTTAGTGCATTTCTTTGAATTTATCATGCAATCCACAGCAATAACACACAGACTTTTTTTTTTCAGATATAGATCTATGCGTTTTATGTGAAGTGCATATGTAATACGCGATTTCATTGGTTGAATTTAGTTGATCTTCTCATGAATATTGATTAGATGAAAGGTCGATCTGTGACAGACGTGACCTCCAAGGCAGCGTTGTCAGATCCTATAGCGGAGAGTATCAAAGCGTAATTCGGATATGATTTTAATGAGATTGGGTAGGCTAGATTTTTTGGTTTTCAGAATTTTTGCGGGAAAAGTTCCACAGGAGGAGGGGGGAAAAAAATCTGAACCTATATAAGTGTGTATCTTGTAATGGTGTTAGTCACATTTTAAAACATAAAATCCCATTTAATGGTTCTAAACAAATTTATATAACATGATCTTCTGATTTTACGTTAATTTTGTTAAACATGATAATTCGGTTGTTTGAAATTGAGCGACCAAAAAATTAATAACGAAAACTGTTGGGTTTTTTTTAAATATTTTTTTGCTGTCTTTTTTTTTTTTTCAATTTTGCAAAATTTAGGTTTTGAGAACCGAAAAATTAAAAACTCTGGCCGTAAAAATCAAATATAAAATGAAGGTGCTAGAGTGTTCAAAGGGCAGAATATGGCTTTTTTTTAAAGAAAAACAAGGGCCATAACTCTGGTGTTACTGGTCCGATTTGGCTGGTTTCGAACTTGTCCAAGCTTTTATTGCTATTAACAATCTGGTAAAGTTTGGCAAAGATCAGATGAAAAATGAAGTCCCTATCGTCTTAACGAGGCAAAAGTTAACGACGGACGGACTGACGATGGACAACTTGCCATCCCATAAGCTCAGCTGGCCTTTGGCCAGTAGAGCTAAAAATGTAAACTGAAACAGTTGATAAAGTATTCGAAAAACTTCTAACTTTATACGGGAATTATGCAGTCAAAAGAATAGAATTAAACTTTGCACACTATGCCAGATAAATAATTCCAATACCTCATGATTTTGTGAAATAATGTACTTTTGTGTCCCATGATCACTGCCCTTATGCATAAAATAGCATGCAGGTTCAAATATAAATATATATAGTATACATATTGTTTATGTTAACAATGGCTAAAAAGGTCGCACAACTTTTTACCAGTAGGTAATTTTTTAAATTACATTTAGTTTTTTAAAATAACGCCGGTGGACATTAGGTGATTTAATGCAAATTTGACATAGTTTTACCTCATGACATATGAGATTATGCGAGATTTGAATGTGCCCAATCTGTACCATTAGATAGCTAAGTTAAAAAAATTCCGAGCATGACCTGGACGCCACTAGTTTGTTGGGCCTATATATGCATTTCAGGTCAGCTCTGCCCCTGAGTACATACTCTACTGTTAGTGTAGTATTCAGCAGCAATACGCCATTCTGGGCCCATTTGTCGAGACAACCGTGATCTGGGGTCTGGAATGTTGGTGTGATCTTTGGGTCTCTCGCAAGCTCCTTGTAGATGTTCTTCAATGATGGAGGTGGTTTAACACCCTTAGGTACAGAGAATGACAATCCCATGGCCTATAATAAACAAGAAAATATACTTAAAAGGATTGGGTTTCTTTTTTATTTGAAGACATTATTTTTGTATTTAATCGATAAAAATAAACTAAATGAGCCAGGAACCACCCAAAAAATAACATTGGAAACATAAATACATTATTATTTAAAAGTTACTTGAATCGCAATATCATACAACCTCACCCCTTTTGCATGTGTTTTTTTTTTTTTAAGTTGTTTATAAGGAAATATTAACTGAAACCAATGTGACACTGAATAATTATTATAATTCTAACCAATGGTGCATATCTGTGTATGTTCCGTAGTTGTTATACATACTTGAATTGTAAAAACATTTTCCAAGGAGACGAACTTTAAGTTTTCTTTTGTTCCAACCCTTTATTTAATATACTGTTAAATGTGATTATGAACTACTTCGAAATGTTTAAACCAAATAAAAGACCTGATGAAAGTATTTCCTATGTACTGTATATTACTGTAGATACTACTTTTACCACTGCGTGACTGCACAGGGAAATGAGGAAAATCTGAATTGTATAGCTGCATAACTATTGCCAGATAATTGATAAATACATTTACCTATTGATTAATTTACCTGTTCAGAGTTTTCTAGGTCATCAAATAAAATCTTATTCACAGATATTGCAATGCGTGAATTGTAAATATGTATTGTTGTGTATTGATTTCGATTTAAATAGACATAAACATGTTCATGAAACAAAACATGGCCGGAGAACTTTAAGCGCCAGGGTTAGCTATTTTAAAGTTGGCGGAAAGAAAATGCAGTGTATTGCAATGCAAGCGTCATGTGAACACTGTAAACACTCCATGTAAAATCCCCATAAACTGCCAGGATGATATTTCGCGCTATCACCCTCAATGCGTCACAGTGGATGATAGCACAAAATATCATCCCGCTAGCGTTTTGAAAAGCTCAGTTCTAAAAATAGATTTTTACAACAAGACCTGTCTTATTAATGCGATTTTCCATAGGAGTATTTGTTCGGTATAATAAAATAAATATTACATCCTCTTGAGGGTGCCAGTGGATATTATCAACCCTCGAAATTACATTCTCGGGTTGACAATATCCACTGGCACCCTCAAGAGGATATGATATTTACATAATATCGCCTGATAAGACTTGTTGTAATTATTAATCATTGCGCTGTTTACTAGGAAACTCTTTCATGTTCCATCTATATCTTTAAATCATCTCACGTTTTAAATCGGTCATTTCATAGCTTCTTATTTAATAAAATTTAACCCCACAACATAATGTACCCGCTTTAAACAAGCACATATTTGATTAATATAGATTTTACAAGACCAGTTCACAAATTAAAACAGTTCAGAATGAGCTTCTAACATTAGTTTTAAATCATTTTACTAACAAGTTTTGCAAACTCAGATACCAACTCGTAATTCCTTATGCATATTAAATCACTGGTATTTTAAGAAACCATGAATAAACTATAATTTTAATCAGCACATGAACATTATTCTATGACCTGAATACCTGGATAGGTTTTGGATAAACGATTTTTTGCTGTAATTTTGCCGTTATTTGGCGTGTTAGTGCCTTTAAATTGAATTGAACTGAATGTTGTTTAACGGTTCAACAGAGTATAGGTTATTTAGAGCCGCCCCAGAGAGAGGGGAAGATACATAGGAAACCGGGAACCGTGCCCTACTAACTCTTACTATCGAATAGATTCCTATGGTTCTTTAACGTGCTCGGAGGATAGACCGATACACGGGACAGCCTGGTTTACGTCTGCATCCGACAGACGAGGCTAAGGGAAAGTGTCTTGCCCAAGAACACACAGCTTTTAAATTGAACAAAGCAGAGAAAAATCAAGTTTAGATTATTCCTAAACCTTTTATTACTATTTAGTAGCATATATTACCTGTCCGTCATCATGATAGGGGTCCTGTCCCAGTATTACAACTTTCACCTGAAATCCACGACATATTAAAGGGGGTACATCAGGATTTTTCTAGAAACATCTTAAATTATAAAATTGTTCCAGTTCATGATAAAACACTTATATCAATCAAAATATGATGTTAGAACCATTTTGTTAATGTCTAAACTTTGAAAACACCATATATCTAGAACGGAATCGGACGTAAAATGCTGAAATTAACCCTGGTGCGTCACCTAGGATAGCACGTATTACTGTGCAGAATGGGTTTCTTTGCAAATAAGGGATACTTTTTAGGCTCATTCATTATGTTTTGGCCAAGTAGAATAGAAAATATCAATATTTGTCAATTTTAAGTCGCACACCTAGACCCCCATGAAAAGCCTGATGTACTCCCTTTAAAATACTTTGACTGATGGTTCGAGGGCAGTTTAAAGGGACACACGGCAGTCTTGATTTTTTAACGGGCGTCCCATTATTTTTTCTAAATAATTTGCCTTTTGTTCAAATAAAAGAATCGTTTAAAGAGGCACTACCTATATCTACGCGATTTTAATGTAAAATATTAAAGACTCAATATTACTGCATTTATATGTATACAAAGCTATTTTATGAGTATTCTAAGAAGAAACATGGTTCGTATTCCAGTTCTGTAAATTATTAATTATGATCAAAACAATATCTTGAATAAAATGCTGCCCAGCTGTTTATTCCTGCCGGAGAACTACGAGTTTTTACGATTTTCTCGGACATGCGCAATGCGATTACAAACTATTCGGCGCAGTTCCGATAGCAAACGAATCGATCGGAACTCTTCGCTAATCAGACGAGGTAGTTCCGATTGTAAACGAATAAGATCGGAAAATCTCCGCAATCGGCTTGTCTAAAACAATTACGAATACAATTTCAAAAATCCGATCTTTTCAATCCTGTTTTTCCCCAGCAAAACGCATATTACATTGGGTGAAATTATTGCCATTTACCTTTTTCATAGTCCTCTTTATAATTAAGTAAAGTTTATATCAATTGGTGGACACAAAGATATAGGTAGTGCCTCTTTAAAGCAAATTGTTTTTGTATATTGTTATCTGTTGATTATACTGCACCAATAATATTCTCTTCAAAATAATTTAAGGACTGCAAAAAAGAACAATGATGATTACTTTAATAATGTTTAATATTTATGAATTCATGTGAATATAAAACGTTAATACATGTGCGTAATGTAAGTTAACAATTGTAAAAGAATACAACTGAACAAGACAGTAAATTTTTCAATTACAGCACTTTAAAAAATGACCAAAATCTAAAACATGGTCCTTAAAGGGACAGACACATGGCAATCTTTATTTTTTAAAAACTCACGGCATCGCGTTTTTCAACATAAATTGCATTTGTTCAATCATTAATGTTAATTATAAGAATTGTTTTAAGCAATTTGTTTTTGCATATTATTAATTTTTGATATTATTGCACCTATAATATATTAAAACTTATAGTATAATAAGAAGAAATAGTGAATACTTAATATTTGATTTATTTAAATGTAACCAGGGTAAAAGTAAAAATGATACTGGATATATAAATCGAGACACCCATTTCAAACACTTCAAACCGAAGCATTATAGTTGTGGGTTCGAGTCCCCTGACCGCGTCATACCAAAGACTTTAAAAATGGAGTAGTCACTTGTAACCCTTGCCTGACGAGCAAATAATGGGTAGTGCTGCGACTGATTGACCAGTGTCAGAATAATGTGACTGGCGGTTGGGGTATCATGTCTACTACGGCGTGGTATTCCAGTGTGGCAGCACTATAAAGAAACCATTGAGTTCGCTGCTTCAAGTAGACATATCTTCACAGCACACAACAACACACAGATAAAAGTCCAGACATTGTGCCTATAATCGTCAGGTAGGACGCCTGTCGTAGGTGGAGGGACTATAATCCTTAGAAATACACACACACTTCAAACACTTCAAGATTGCCTTTTGTCCCTTTAAATTATTTTTTGTGGAGTTTAAATTTAAACCTTATTAAACGAAAAAATCATAACTCAAAATGTTATCATAATGTACCAGTCATCAGGTTTAAAGTCAAAATGAACTGGGATAATATGTTATGAGAATAAGTTAAACAAATTGTTTTTGCATATTATTATCTGTTGGTTATAGTGCACCAATTATATATTCAAACCTACTGGTATGTGGTAAAATAACATGGAACATTCGGAAACTCAAAAATTTATTTCATTACACTTATTTGTAAATTATAGTTTTATCTTTATATATTTACATTAATTTTTAATTACTACTTCATTTCTTCAGCTTTCATCAGTTTTTGTGCACAATATGACCTATTTATGTGTTGACGTGCCGTAAAACACCATGGTCCATTCATTCATTCATTACAGTATATATATATGCAATAGTTGACTTTACTTGACCCAGTTTGCAAAAGATAAACATGCCATGGTTCTATTCATACATGTTTACAAGATTTATAGAACAGCAGTAAAAAAATATTTTTTTATTGTATTTCATCCATAGAAATTGTCATTTCAACAATTTGATAAATTCAAGCCCTATACTAAATTAAAACAATTACCTGCTCCAGGGGAGTTAAGTTAAAAGCATTGAAGATCAGGTCTCTAGGAGGAAAGATTGTTTTCCCATTCTTATACTCAGAATCAAGCTTGTCCTCCAACTCTTTAAAATATGGTTGATCAAACTCCTGTGACAGTACATCTCTCCATTGTTTGTCTGTCACTAAGTTCTGAAGTTTCGAGGATGAGGCTGGTGAGGAGTCATACTTGGCGGGCCCTGGGGAGGAAGGGGCAGTCTTGGTTTTCTTCCTTGCTGGAGCTGAGGATGAAAATGTAATATAAAACATACTTGCCAGACAGAGTCTCACTGGTTAAGTTAAACACCTTGATGTAGATTGCTACACAGGAAATTGCATCTTTTGATTAGGCTATTACCTTTCTGTTATCAGGGCTTTTTTCCACAAAATTGGGAAGAGGCCATCAATTTTTAGGAAAAAAAGAACACGCTTATTTCTCATTTTGGGAAGAATGTAAGACTTCATGAATTAAGTAAATATGACAATACTATCACAGGTGCCCCCTTCAGGAGAGAGAGAGAGAAAATGGATAGAGATAAGAAGAAATTGTGTTGTAGTATATGTATATATAAATATGTATATCTCTGGGATAGAGAGAAAGAAATTGTGTTGTAGTGTATTTATATATACATATACTACAACACAGTGTCTTCTTCTGCTAGAGGGATAGAGAGAAGAAGAAATTGTGTTGTAGTATATGTATAGAAGAGGAGAAGAAATTGTGTTGTAGTATAATTATATGTATATATAAATATGTATTTATAGGGAGAAATATTTGTGAACTTTGTCTTTATATATACATATACTACAACACAATTTCTTCTTCTCTCTATCCCTCTTCTCTCTCTCCTGTAGGGGTGCATATACTACAACACAATTTCTTCTTCTCTCTATCCCTCTTCTCTCTCTCCTGGCCCTACAGGAGAGAGAGAAGAGGGACGCCCTACAGGAGAGAGAGAAGAAGAGGGATAGAGAGAAGAAGAAATTGTGTTGATGTATATATAAATTGTGTTGTAACTTGTAGTATAATGTACATATAAATACATTTGTATATACATATACAACACAATTTCTTCTTCTCTCTATCCCTCTTTTCTCTCTCTCTCCCGTAGGGAGCGCCTGTGTTTTTTTTATATTTTCATCTATTATTTATTATAATTACCAACTTCTCCGAGTCATTGACTTACAGGGGCGTAGCCAGAGCCTTTTGGAGAATACGCCCTGGGGGAAGGTGCGGGAGGGTGTGTCCCCCTAATGCTGGTGGGGGTCCTGGGGGCCTCCCCCGGGAAAATATTGAAAATTGAGTGCAATTTCATAGAGTTTGTAGCCTTAGCCTCGTCCGTCGGATGGGGACGTAAACCGGGCGGTCCCGTGTATCGGTCTATCCTCCGAGCACGTTAAAGAACCATAGGAATCTATTCGATAATAAGAGTAGGGCAGGTTCCCGGATTCCTAAGTATCCTTCCCCTCTCTCTGGGGCGGCTCTAAATAACCTATACTGTGTTGATGAGCCGTTAAACAACATTCAATTCAATTCAATTCATTTGAGCGAGATTTTGGAGGCTATCTCCTTCATTCATTAAGTGTGTTTTTAAAAATAGTGACTCAACCCCTACCCCGCTTCAATTTTTATTGCTGATTTTAAAAAATAGACGCTTTTATTTTTTCACATTCGATTTTCTAGAGTACGCCCGGGCACGCCCCTGACTTAACAGACAAAAAAAACATTGCAGAATTCATGCCTTTTCTCAATGAAACATATGCAGTATTATTATAATTGCTTTGTATGCAGTAGCCATACTGTACTGCATATTCCATTAGGGTGATTTCAAAAATAATGAAGCATAAGTGTAATTTTTTGGTAAAATTTCAAATTACAGATGGGATTATAATTTTTAGTGCAATAGTTAGCCAATATGTTCAAGTTTATGTCATGAATACGGCCAATGGATAAGTTAACATGTTACAATAAAAATCTAAGTGTTTATATGAATTTTAATGAACTTTTTTGAAATAAATAACCAAATTGTGATTCACAAATTATCTCAAACAATAATCATAATACTGTTTTTGCAGCATGTACATATAAAGTAACATGTTCAACAATAATTTTTTAGTAAAAATATGTTCTGTAGTCCAAAATACAATTGAAAAATATAGGTTTTTATGCTTTTAAGTCCCATTATTTTATAAATACACACCTTAATGTCATTTTTATGCACCATTATCTTAAACTTTTGAAGAGTAAACTTTATGTTTTGCATAATTTAGGACATACTCAAGATATTTGCAAAGTTTCGTAAGTGTAAATTAAAATTTGCCAAAAATATGAATTCTTAAAAAAAGCCACATTGTCTTGCTTTTTTGTACACTTGGGACAATGCCTTGCATTATTAAAAATCAACATACATTTCTGATCTTAAAACAGAGTCTACTGGCTACAAAGTTAAGAACTTTTAAAACTTGCCCCATGACCTATGTGTTAAACAGGAATTTTATTTGTAATATTCTGTTTTAAGATTTAATAGTTAAAGATTACAATTAATGTTTGCAGGTTTAGACCGTTCTATCTCAAATCATTTGGAGGGAAATGAACAATGAATGTAAATACAGCATCAAAATAAAACTTTAAACAATGATTCACTCATTTTCTTGGTTTCAATGATCCATGAATGCCCTTAAAGAGCATACAATTTCTTCATTTTTTTTGTTTTAAACATTAACCATAATTCTGTACACTTGGGACAATTTACTAACATCATCAATATGTTTATTTTAATGTGTAAATCAGTGTTCCTGTAGGAACATATGTAAATATAAACACTTATAATGTTATTTCACGATAAAATTCCATACAAAATAGAAAAATTAAATATTGCAAAGTGATTTCTTATTATTCTGAAAACAAGAGATCTTATGAGAATAAAGTAATGATTGAATAATATCTTAGCATTAAGACAATATATTGTGGAATAATAAATCTTTGCTTTTGTTCTGGTAGACTCCCAAAAACTTACAATAAATATATTGATACCTCATAAATAAGAGTTAATTTATAGCATTTGATAAAAGATTTATAAATGTGTACACTTGGGACAAAACTATTGAACAAATTAAACTTTCTAAATTATCAAATGAATTACCAAGATTAACTTTCCGTAGGAATACCTATATTATTGTTATATTATTCAAACACTTTAAAAACAATTTACTTTAACAAACATCTATACAATTCAACTGATTATACATAACTTAACTCTTAACAAATGAAGTCATGTTAAATGCTTAAACATTATGGTCTGAAGTATTATATACCAAGCCAGAACACAATTATTAAACTCATACCTGAACTCAGACACTTGTTCTTGTACCTCTGTACATGCAACAAAAGTGTACCAATACATTTATGTACAGTGAAACAAGTGTACATATGTATGTACCTTAAAACAAGCGTACTTTTCTACATTCAATGTACAGCCAAACAAATGTATCTCTGACCTGTACATGCAAACAAGTGTTGCTGTACCTTTCTACTTTCAAATAAGCTTACCTCTGTGCCTCTGTACATGCAAACAAGTGTACCTCCATACATCTTTACAGCAAAACAGCTGCACATATGTACATGCAAACAAGTGTACCTCTCTGTATCCAAACAGATGTATCTCTGTAAATCCAAAAAAGGTGTACCTCTGTACATCTTAACGAGTGTACCCCTGTACACCCAAACATTTAGTGTACCTTTGTACATTCAAGCAAGTGTACCTTTATACCTCTGTACATCCTTACAATTGTACCTCTTATATACATCCATACATGTGTAACTCTGTACATCCAACCAAATCTACATCTGTACATCTTAACATGTATCTGTCATCTATAAATCCAAAGAAGTGTACCTATGCTCACATGTAGAAAAAAAGTGTAAATATATATCTCTGTATATCTTAACAAATGAACCTCTGTCCATCTGTACAGCCAAACTAGTGTACATAATAATGTACCTCTGGTACATGCAAACAAATGTACCTCTGGCACATGCAAACAATTGTATCTCGGTACATTTGTACAGCCAAACAAGTGTACATAATAATGTACATCTGATACATGCAAAGAAATGTACCTCTACATCTGTACAGCCAAACAAGTGTACTTCAGTACATCTGGTTTATAAATGCAAACAATGGTGCCTCTGTACATGCAAACAATGGTACCTCTTTACATCTAGACAAGTACTAGTACCTCTATACAGCTGTACCTCTGTATATCGGTGAACATGAGTACATCCAAACAAATGCACCTCTGCACATATACCTCTGTACATCCAAGCAAGTATTCCTCTGTACATTCAAACAACTGAATCTCTGTATATTCAAACAGAGGTACACATTTTTGGATGTAAAAAGGTGTACCTCTGTACATCCAAGCCAGTTTATCTCTGTACCTAGACTGTACATCCAAACAAGTGTACCGGTACCTCAATTAATCTTCATTTGATATAATGGTCTCTGGCCTTCTAAAAAAAAGGCCTTGAATATGTGTTTGAGTTGGAGTCACAACAGTTTTACTTCTTAAAGTGCCCTCAAAGGGAACTTTAAGGACCAGAGTTGCCATCTTTAATGTATCAAATCATTTCCTGAAAACTTATTTGACATTTATCAAGTGTAATGAGCAAAACCAGTTTTTTATGTCCCAAGTGTACAATAACAATAGTTATATTTATGTGCAGTGTAAAATACTCATAGAGGCATTATCTATTAAACCTTATACAGCATATGTCAAGTAGAAGAATGTTGCCTTACTATGGAACAGAGAAAGAACAAATATAATTGTTAACAACAAAAATATATGATTTTACCTTTTTTTCTTGTAAGTTAATTTGGAATATTTACAAAATATCATGTTTTTTTACCATTAGAACACTTCTCCAGACTATTTTCTATGGAAATTACACCTTTCTGCTTGCTGCCTTGTAATAGAATGAATTGTGGTATAATTTTCCTGGAACTGACACCTCTCAATCAAAATTGTCAAATTTCATGTACACTTGGGACAACACAAATATGCCAGAATTATTTTTACATGCTATCTTACCATCACAATGTTGTCATAGCTGATGCCTATTGGACATGTTCTTACTAAAAAAGTGCTTAGAGATTGAAAAGGCATGTGGACTTTAAAAATATCTATCATTTATGCTAAATTGTACACTTGGGACAGTTTTTGACTGGTTATTGTATATGGCTGTCAACAAGTTTAATGAACAAGATAATGTATAGAAATGTAGAAAAACTTAAAGAATACATATTTATGTGCTGAAATAGAAAACTTTTATTCACCTCATTATCAACACCTTTTCTACCAGCACCTCAGTACACCAATTCTGGTGAAAAAGTGTGTGCAAAAAGTCTTAGTACACTTCAACTTCAAACTCTTATGGAAAAATAAAACATGTTTGGAGACGGGTTACATGTTATGTAACTGATAGTGAATATGCCATGCTACTGTATAAAAAAGACCATTTGCTGATATGTCAGCTGGTTGCAGAGTTATTCAAAACTAAAAATGGTGTTTTAGTTGAAATGTCACGCAAAACAGTACACTTGGGACACTTTTTGACATGTTTTTACAACATAACTTTTTAAGGAAGCAAGCTAATGTGATGAAACTTTGCATGAGAATCAACTACCACTAAACACATCTCCAGGACTTAAAAACTTAGTTATTTAGCTTTCTGGTAAATAGATATTGGAATGTTAATAAAAAGCTTCATTATTTTTGAAATCACCCATTAGCATTACGCGAGTGAATTGTTGTTTAAAAATTAAATATACTATTAAAGTGGATTATTGCTCCGGTGGCAGTTTTAGTATATTTACAGCAATTATAAACATCAATTATACCTTTTGTTGTTCGTGATTTAGCGCCTTTTTTCTTAGTGTCACTCTTTGTTATTGTTGTCTTTCTCTTCTTACTCACGTGCTGATTCGGTATGCTAACAGGCTTTCTCTTTGGTGCCATGGTTATGATGCTAAACGGCTGAGAACCCGGAGGTTGTGCCAGCACTGACTGGCAACAAACTGTCTGCAATGGACTGTGTACAAAGCGTGAATGACAACGTGACGTCATTGTAACAAAAGATAAGTATGGTGAAGCAAGTCTGTCATAAACGTATGCCCGGTTGTATAGTATAGTACTGAACGGATTACAGTCAAAACGTACCCTAGCCAAAACGTACCCTTAATTTTTGAGTCAAAACGTACCTATGGAGAAGTCAAAACGTACCTATGGAGAAGTCAAAACGTACTAATAAAAAAGTGAAAACTTACATATGAAAATGGTGTGTAATTCATTAGTTTGTTAATTTATTATTTAAATACACTTCATGTGAGTTATATTTAGGCTAAAAATGTGTGTTTGCCGAAATAGAGCTAATTATTAAAAGTTGATTGTATTGATAATTGTATTGATAATTAATTAATTAGTTTGCTTATTTTATTATTTAAATACACATCAGGTGAGTTATATTTAGGTTAAAAACATGTGTTGCTACACCAAACTCAATCAGCTGTATTATACATCTGATTGCAAATAGCATAGGTAAAACAACAAAAACCTCTGTGTAGTACTCATATCTGCAAGTACATTATGCGAGAATTTTAAATAAAAAATCAATATAATAATTGTCGAATCATAATAAAAAAAACATGCAAGCAATGTATTTATTCACAGGAACTGGTCACTTTTAATTTTTGCCTTCTATTATTATAATTGTCTATAAAGGACTTTAATGGGAAATTTTGGAAAATGCTGGTATTCTTTTTCAGAGGTCAAGCAGACGTTCGAAACAATCTCAGTTACATGCACACTATATACTAACATGTGCAGAAATAAATTTCCTATCCAACAATACCTTTCTTCCTACGATCCCTTGTAAATTCCCTGAGATATCCGAGTTCAAAGTCACCAAAGTGCAATTTCAAGCTACTCGTCGTTTGTCTATGTCCCCTATGTAAACAAATGAAATTTACCGAAAATCAGGTGTCCGTTAATTCCGTTAATTTCGGCGCAGTATTCCAGCTTCAAATCACAACCAATTCACTAAAGTAAAGAACCGATACGTAAATAAATCCATATTTTATCAGTTTGCATAGTCCGTATCACGAGAAAGTCACATAACAACAAGTATTTCGCCACTTGCTATCGGCACTAGCAGACTTTACAAATGAAACCGCCATTTTCAAATGAATTACGGGGCCGAATGACGTCATGATGCGAATCTAACAGCTATGGTAAGTATTTTTACTTTTTAATATTATTCTTGAATATATTAGAAAATACTATTATCGATCAATAATCAATAATAGTGTTATGGATAAGCACAAACGTATTTTCTAATATATTCAAGAATAATATTAAAAAGTAAAAATACTTACCATAGCTGTTAGATTCGCATCATGACGTCATTCGGCCCCGTAATTCATTTGAAAATGGCGGTTTCATTTGTAAAGTCTGCTAGTGCCGATAGCAAGTGGCGAAATACTTGTTGTTATGTGACTTTCTCGTGATACGGACTATGCAAACTGATAAAATATGGATTTATTTACGTATCGGTTCTTTACTTTAGTGAATTGGTTGTGATTTGAAGCTGGAATACTGCGCCGAAATTAACGGAATTAACGGACACCTGATTTTCGGTAAATTTCATTTGTTTACATAGGGGACATAGACAAACGACGAGTAGCTTGAAATTGCACTTTGGTGACTTTGAACTCGGATATCTCAGGGAATTTACAAGGGATCGTAGGAAGAAAGGTATTGTTGGATAGGAAATTTATTTCTGCACATGTTGGTATATAGTGTGCATGTAACTGAGATTGTTTCGAACGTCTGCTTGACCTCTGAAAAAGAACACCAGCATTTTCCAAAATTTCCCATTAAAGTCCTTTATAGACAATTATAATAATAGAAGGCAAAAATTAAAAGTGACCAGTTCCTGTGTATTTATTCATTAAAACATCATATGTAACTTTAATTTATATACGTGCGTTTTGGCTTCTGTAAGGTACGTTTTGACTTTTGTTTGGGTACGTTTTGACTTTTGTTTGGGTACGTTTTGACTTATGTTTGGGTACGTTTTGACTAGGTACGTTTTGGTTAGGGTACGTTTTGACCGGATCCCGTACTGAACTACTGAGAAATTTTTATATTGAAATGCAACTAAACGGGTATTCCACGGAACACTTGTGTCGCCTGCCGTTTGCTTGATTTCACCAAGTATTATCTAGCTATAAAGTTTGAAGACAGGAGTTCCAATCCTTCATGAATTATGGGTGTGTTGTTTTTTTTAAGTGTTAAAGTTCAGGCCTGCCAAACTTGCGGATAAAATCCGGATTTTTCATTTGCTCTTCGGATCTCCGGATTTAAGTGTACAATCTTCGGATTTTCAATCAAAACAGATGAAATTTGTCCTAAATCAACAAATCCGTTGTTGATATGTTTTTAATTATTAAATATCATTATAATTACGATGTTTACTATGCTATTGATGTATGTTTAGTGAAAATATGTTTTTAAAGATAAAAACCGAAAAGACGAACAGGCTTCGCTAAAAAATTGAAAAAAAATCAAAGGGGGAAAACTCTTCCTCGTAAAACCGGAAGTGACGTCATTGGGAACAAAGTGAAACCATTTGTACATAGGGAAAGCACGCAAAAACAGTATAGTGTGTGTGAAAATGTCGGAATTAAGCGACTATGATGCTGAGTCAGCTGAAATGCCCATGATTAGACGGTTGCACAATGTGCAACCTTGCGATTTTGAGCCATAATTCGTGTCTGAGGATAAAAGTACCTCGGAATCATCAACCGATGAGGAAGTTGAACGCGGTGCAGGTGCAAATGAAGAGCTTGGTCGTGTTGGCATTGTTTACATCGAAATTCTGACTGTAAGTCACCAGCAACGCTGCAATATCTCGGTACATTTACACTAAGCGCGAAATGCAGTATATTCCGAATGAATGAACATGGTCTAATACTTGTACATTAATACGAGCGTCAGATTAAGGACTTTATTTTTGCCGAAAAGTAGAAATTGAAAAAATATATTTAGAGTCTAGTAAGTATAATTGATAAATAAATGAAACAGCATCTAATTTCTATAGTATTCTATATACCATAAGTCCCCGCCGCCTCCAAACACTATAGTGGTGTATGAGATTCGGATTTGCAGTATGACACGCTTTCTCCACGTGCCCCCAACTAACAATATATCGCACACCGACTAATCAACTATTGCGGTGCCCTATTGAAGTACAGCCTAATCAGAGTACATACGTCGGTATATGACAAAAGCACGCACCATTTAGGGAAACGTAGTTTTGTGATATGCCTACATTTCCTGTATATTGCAATGCCGTGAGCGGTGCAATACCGCCGCGGCGAGCCGCGTATTGCACAAGACGGATATATGATGCGTGAGAAACTAGTTCATCGCGCACGAAGAGCGAAAAATACTATGATCTAAATAATATAGTCAAATGTATTATGAGCACGACATTATGTATTATGTACATGCAGAGATCGAAAAAACAGACCTAACAGATCAAATTTTTGATTTAGAATATAAAGTATATATATATGCTTGTAAAGCACTTAGTTTACTTACTGCATGAGGTAAAAGCCGTTATTGTTGTTGTTTTGCCATGCAACATTACTGAACTAATATAATAGCTAGTAACATTATCAATTTTCTGCCTTTTAATAGACATCCGTGAAACATTTTGTCATTATTTTCAAATCCAGAGACCGATATATAACTATATAAATCTATAACACTATTGGAAGAAGAAGGTGTATAATTTAAAAAAAAAAAAAAAAAAAAATACTACAAAATATATATTGAAACAACGACACAGTGTTTATTTCACCGAATTCATTTACATTTATATGCTAAACCTTTTTAGCAATCTTTTGAAAAAGACGGCTACATTATATTAGCGCCGTTCACGTAAGACGCATGCATCTAATTCAACAGCTAAACAATCACGATGTACAGATCTAAGACTATATACCTTTCTACAATTTATCATACACATACCCGAGGAATTGCTAAGATAACTGAACAAAAACTTCTATCCTACCTCATTTAATAATTTCTTCCTCAACGCCTCCTCGAATCGGCGAATAAAACTTGCTCGGAGACGGCGGGGTTAGGCACTTCTCATTTTTGTAAGAACATATTGTTGGTATCGCTGTTGTTTTTAATCTGCATGGCCGTTTGTCCTCCAAATTCAATGAAAATGAAACCAAAGGATGGACTTCACACGAATCCAACTCAAAGTGTTTACTACAAACTCGCGCGTTTTTCGAAGGTTCCCATTTTTTTGACGCGACGGGCGATTTTTGTCGACAGCGGTCCACCCACACTTCAAATCTTAATCTATCATTAACCTGATTAGGAAAACGAAAGAAACTGATGTTATTAGATTGTCCTTTTTTATGCACACTTTGACACCCAGCTACAGCACACGACATTTTTAACACGTACCATAAAACGTAATCCTACATAGACAATACTATACAACTCAATGCGACACCGCTAATCGTTTGGTACCAATGACGTCACAGGATCACGTGACACTTACCTGTCTTCAAAAAGGGCGAAACTCGAAGCGTGTGCGCTATGAGATAAAATTGACTACTGTGAGAAAACGGGACAACCAATAAGTGTAATATTTGAACAAATTGTATATTATATACATATATTTCAGAATATATGCTCAAAAGACACGCTATATTTCTATATATGTTCACAGTTATCAGCTATTTCCTGCATTGATCAAGTTACGCTCCCTAGTCAGCGATGCAAAGGAGGGTATTTACAAGTGTCAAATCAATGGAAGTCATCAGTGTAATGCACTGACTGAATATGCAATTAATACCTAGGGACATACTTAATTCCTTCAGTGACATAACAACACGTGCAATAGCAGCAATATATCTCTTGCTTCTTTAAAGGGACACATGGAAATCTTGAGTTTTATTCCAACATTAAAATTTGCTCCTCCATTTAGTTATCCTGCGTCATTTTGACTTTAAAAACTGCTTGCATATAATTAAAATAAAACAAGAGGTCAATGACCTTGAAGCTCTACTGATAGGTTTTTGATAGCTAGATCAGCAATCCTGTGAAGTTTCGTGAAAATCCGTCTAGTAGTTTTAGAGTAATCGCTACAAGTTTTTATTATATAACTCTATGTAAACAAAAATGGCCCGCTCGCGGTCATGTTTAACGTCAAATCAAAATAATGTTTGACAATGATCAACATCGTGTCATACTGACCATTTTAGAAAAAGTCCCATATCAATTTCAATTACACCACAAACTTGTATTTTGAAAATATATTTTTAGCCATGGCGGCCATCTTGAATTTCCGGCCGACCTGAAATTTTGCTAGAATCAATAAGACATCAAGAGCAACATTCCTGGGAAGTTTCATGAAAATCCGTCAAGTAGTTACAGAGGAGTAGTCGCTACAAGTTTTTACTAGATAACTCTATGTAAACAAAGATGGCCGCTGACAGCCATGTTTAACATCGAATCAAAACAATTTTCGACAGGGACCAACATCATGTCATGAAGTACTCGCTACACACTTTTTTTAAATCTATTTTTAGCTGTGGCGGCCATCTTGAATTTCCGACCAACCTGAAATGTTGCTAGGATCATTTATACATCAAGAGCAACATTCCTGTGAAGTTTCATGGAAATCCGTCAAGTAGTTTCAAGTTTTCATTATATAACTCTATGAAAACAAAGATGGCCGCTGGCGGCCATGTTTAATGTCAAATCAAAATAATTTTCGACAAGGATCAACATCATGTCATGTCATTATCAATATTACTTATAATTTCCAAGAAGTAGTCGTTACAAAATTGTTTTTTAAAAATCTATTTTTAGTCGTGGTGACCATGTCGAATTTTCGGCCGACCTGAAATTTTGCTAGGTTCAATTAGACATCAACAGCAACATTCTTGTAAAGTTTCATGAAAACCCGTCAAGTAGTTTCAGAGGAGTAGTCCTACAAGTGTTTACTATATAACTGTACGTAAACAATGATGGCCGCTGGCATCCACGTTTAACGTCGAATCAAAACGATTTTCGACGAAAACCAACACCATGTCATGCTGATCATTTTAGAAAAAGTCCCATATCAATATCACTTATAGACATCATGGGCAACATTCCTGTAAAGTTTTATGAAAATTCATCCAGTTTCAGAGGAGTAGTCGCCGCAAAAGAACATTTACGGACAGACATACCGACAGACGGACACCGCACCACGGCATAAGCTCTGCCTGATCTTTGATCAGTAGAGCTAAAAAGGAATTTTAAAAGAAAAGTTGAACAAATTCTTTCTAATTTAATGATATAATTGCAAAGTCCTGCCTAAAAAAATATTTGTGTGCATGTTTCAATATGTAATCTATTGTTTCTTTAACTTTCAAACAATGCATAAGCTTTAATTGCATAAAATAATTTTTCGATATGTATCTTTTATTTTACCAAGGTTAACATATTAATTAAGCAAACACCAGTGGAATCAGCATAGTTAATGCATAGTAATAATGTCATTTCTTATCAAATAAAACATTGGTGTATTGTATCAATGATAATGATTATATCGACTCGCTCTAATAACGAGAGTAGATATTTTTGGCACCTTTTCTGTATCATATGTTCAATGAATTGTGTGGGTGGGGGAGGGAATTGGTGTGTTATTTTGAAGTAAACAAGTAAAACCTTTGTATTAACATTTGCGTTGATGATGGATGGGGGTAAGTATTGAAGCGAGCAGTATGCACTGGTCATAATTAAGATGTAAGAATAACAAAACTAACAACACAGACATATATGTACAGCAACACAAATGGATCCTTCTCCTGTGCACCTGCTATACGCCCCACTTCTTGATGATGTGTGGATGGGGTCCCCGGAGTTGGGATGGTGAGGAGAAGCATGCACCATAGAACTTCATGGTGTAAGAATTAACAAAACAACTAAGAAACAAAACAAATTATAGGGTTCGGGTGGGATGGGGGCGGGGTATAGAGCGTATGTCCCAATATAGTTGAGTGGTCAATAACAACAGAGAAACGTGGATATTAAACAAGAGGGTCAAATGTATAAGCCTATGTAAAACATGCAAAATCTGTACATACTGTACCAACTTTAGAAAAATTAAACAAAAGAAAAACAGGAAACAATAATTAAAATCAAGAATAAAAAAAAATAAAAAAATCCAATGGGATTTGAACCCACGGCCTTTAAATAGTTTCCAAGTGTACAAGAAGTAATTACAATATTTTTCTATGGTGGCCATCTTGGAGGTCGTGTTTACCTAATTTTAATAAATTTGAAAAACATTCACCTAAGGATCGTCCATGTGAAGTTTGGTCAAAATTGACCAAGCTGTTTCTGAGAGGAAGATTTTTGAAAATGTCCCTATGTAAGTCTATGTAAAACATGTGACCTCTGGGACGGGCCAAATGTGACCCCACATCACCATTTGAACAAACTTGGTAAAGGACCATAAACTTATAGCAAATGCAAAATAGTAAACCTCTGGCTCTTGCAGTTTCACGTCTCACACCACAATTAATTTTCCATAGGGTCCCATTGTAATGTTTTTGTTTGTGGCATAGAGATAAACAGATTTTACAACATGTATTTATGCTTAAATTCTTCATTGATCCAATATCTGCAATTTAAAACACGTTTAACAAATATTTACCTGATTGAACTTTTTTTAATTTCATCTTTGCGTCACACCTATCAAAATTTAGAAAAAAATACAACCCCGTGGTAATTAGACCCATGATGTCTCTGATGAGGCAGAATTAGCTAGAAATCTTATATCAACATGCATTTTTCTGTGATCTCAGTGCTCAAAGGAAATTATTTTAAGAGACATGCCCAGGGCTTGCTGCTTCGGAAAATGGACAGGCCCGATTTGAAATGGACAGGCTCTGATTTGAAATGGACAGGCCCTGATTTAAAATGGAAAGGTCCAATATTTTTTTCTTATTGGAAATGTGTCTTTATTCACTTTTATAGCACACATTAATTTTGTTACGTATGTATTAATCAAGCTCAGAACCTCCTCTGACTACATTTTTCTTTTTGCTACCACTTTATGCTCCCTGGTCAGCGGACTTATTTACCATTTCGTTTAAAATATGTTAGAATAGAATATTACAAAGTAATTTATAACCAATGCAAAGGAGAGTACTAGCACTTTTGCCAAACGATAATAATCAGAGCCGACTTGGTGAAACTGGAGCTAAACTTGGAGCCAAATTTTTAATCAGGTTTTATGAGACTATCAGAGCCTCCTCTGGCTATATTTTTTTCTTTTTGTCACCACTTTCTCCAAGTAAAGAATTAGGAGCCTAGACTAGAATTCATTTAAAAGTAGGATTCCAGGAACTCCTTACACCTTAAATAATGAATAGAAATATACTTTATATCTGTATTTATACATATACAGTATATATAGTTTTCTTTCCACCAACATGTATTTGTAAAGGACAGTTTTTCTTATTTGATTATGTAAAAAAAAAGATATATCCGAAATTATGTACCATCCGAACTACTATGACACCGCACTTTTACGGCCCGAACATTTCACAAACATTCAATCGAAATACCATCAATAACGATTTTTTTTCATGCATTAGTGTGTTTTTAATGACAAAAACGGTATTTCTTATCACAAAGGAAAGAAAACACAACCCTAATAGCAGAATAATGAGTTTTATGTCAACAATTGTCGACCTCAAAGTTGTGACAAACTGCCGACACGATTATTGTTTCAATGTGTGTATAACATATTTTAATTACTTTATTGCAATTGTTTTCACAGTTCACAATACACATGGGAGTATTTTGTCTTGAGGAACTTGAGCTTGAGATCCAGTAAAACTGATTTTTTGGGGGGATTTATTTTTTATTTTTAGACAGGCCCGACGGTCTCCTCGTCTGCAAAATGAGAATGGATTTCGAGGAGCCCCGGGCGTCGGGCTATCCTATTTTTTGAGCACTGGATCTCTTCCTAAAATGCTGTAGATTTAGAACCTGGTAAAGATAAATCAATGTATCCTGTCAAATGTAGAAAAGCGAACTTGTTTTTTTTATCTACCTCCTTCATCTGCAGGGCACGATTATTTAAGGGAGATAATAGTGGTGTGAGTCCTTACCTATACAAGTCTATGTAAAACATGTGACCCCGGGGCGGGGCCAAATGTGACCCCAGGGTCACCATTTGAACAAACTTGGTAAAGGACCATAAGCTTATAGTAAATGCAAAATATTGCACCTCTGGCTCTTGTAGTCCAGAGAAGATGATTTTTTATTTTTTTTCCTAATTCTATGTAAAAATGTGATCCCGGGGTGGTGCCAAATTTGACCCCAGGGTCACCATTTGAACAAACTTAGTAGAAGATCATAAGCTGATGCTACAAGTAATACATGAGAGCTCTGTGCCTTGTAGTTTCAGAGAATAAGATTTTTTAAAGTTTTTTCCTATATAAGTCTATGAAAAACATACAAAATCTCAATATACAAACTTTGAACCCCCGGAGCACGGGTATTTTTGACCCCGGGGTCTTCATTTAAACAAAATTGATAGTCTAGCCGTTGGCGGTCATTTTAAAAGAAAAACTGTCGAAATCTGTCTGGCGGTTCTTGAGAAGAAGATTTTTTAATGTTTCGACTATATATGTTAATGGCGACCATCTTGGATGTCGTGTTGACCTAATTTTAACAAATCTAAAAAGCATTCATCTAAGGATCATCCATGTGAAGTGTGGTCAAAATTGGCCAAGCGGTTTCTGAGGAAAAGTCATTTGAAGCAAAAGTTAACGACGGACGACGACGGACGATGGACGAAGAGTGATCCCAATAGATCACCTTGAGACTTCGGCTCAGGTGATCTAAAAAACTTCTCTTTTTTTCGTAAAGGATTAAACGAATGTGTGGAAAGTAAAACTCGTGAATCCGGATAATAAATAAGAGTACATAAAAGCACAGACCTTTTGTCTGTGATAAAAGCATTTAATTAACATTCCTTTATGTTTTAAGAAAACAAGCTTTAATCCGAATAAATTCATTTTCTATTTAGCGTTTACCCTACTTTTCCAACCAATCAGTTGTCTCAGATTTTTAAATACTTGCATCATTTATTCATGAAGATTTTACTACAAGCAGTATTCGCGGTGAAGAGTGTGACCTATATAGAGACTATCGATAACACCTATGGAAAACACTAAGCCGGATAGGGTCTATGAGAAATCTTCGCCATTAAGAAGGTGCGGTCGGTCGGTCGCTACGTTCCCTCCCTTTCGGTTTCTTAAAGGAATTTCTCTTCATAGCCTCTACTTAGTGTTTACTCTACTTTTTAAACCAATCAGATGGATCAGAAATTCAAATACTTGCACCATTTATTCATGAAGATTTTACCACCAACGCTCAGCCTCTTCATGGTTTAAAGTGTGACCTATATCACAGACATATCATGGATATACAGGTGTATGTAGATCTATGGACATATTAATAAGTTTGTTATTAGGTCTGTGCCTATATATAGACTATCGATAAAACCTATCATCAACACTAAGCCGGATCATAGATCTACATATACATATGTGTACATATACATCCATGGCCGGATACAGTAGAGTCTATGAAGAGAAATATGCACCATTACTGCGGTCCGTCGTTACACTCCCTTACATACTCGCGACTATAAAATCCAATTCAATCTTACATACTCCTCGGTTTCTTAATGGTGAAGTTTTGTGTGAGTGTGTGTAGTTCTAAGGTTTATAGTCCGTTCGCCAACGAACACGTCATAATGGTGAAGTTTTTCTCTTCATAGCCTTCATACATCTATTTGGCATGATTGGGCCTCCGTAACTGAGCGCGCGTGCTCCGCTTCAAAGATCAAAAGTACCGCCCGAATACTCTCCACCGCGAGAGGTAAATAACGTCTTATTTCCGGCAACTTCATTTGCATATTTTCGTTAGTGGATGGATTTGAATTTTTTTGCAAGTTCGGATGCGTTTTTAGAGGCTTAAGAATACCGACCAGAAGCTAGATGACACACAATCATATGAAGTCTACTATGTTGTTCTCGTCTAGATTACGATCAGAAGGAAAACCTTGCTGGCCACAGAGACGCCGGCTTACAAAAACTGCTGCAACTGTCAATGGCGAATACGACCCAGATCTGGCGTTAGCGATACAAGAAAGTTTAAAACAAGCCGAATTAGATGCTGTTAAATCAAAAGAAGACCAAGACACTAAAGTGTTCGAAATAAATTCTGAAGCTTGTAAAGAAAATAGGTCAACGAATGCATCGAATTCAACTATGGAACTTTCAAACCAAACAATTCAGTTGAAAGATCTTGTTAGCGTTCACATGGATTTGATTCAACAGCAACAAGACGTCATAAATCAGAAAGATAAAACTATCAAAAGTCTGAAAGCAGACAACAATGCGGTAAGTCTTCATTCATAACAAGCGTAATCTAACGTTTTGTCAATGGTTCACATTTAAATTAGCACGGATATTGATCATACATTTCTGTCTTCACAAAAGTATACAGGCCAAATGAGCTAAACAAATTCCGATTGACCGCTCTAGCTGTCAAATGGACAAGCTGCGTGTGGTGGTAATTACTGTAAATATGTCAAAATTATGCAATTATGTGGTGAAAAGCGTAGTGTGTATACCTTAAAATACCGTCCAATCAAAAATAAGCAAACATTTTGACATCACGTGTTGATCATGTGACCAAAATATTGTTGGTAGCCATTGATCGGCACGCGTCGTCTATTGTTCAAGTCATAACCAGTTTTAATTGTATGTGTTGATATATCAGGAGATTTTACACTACTGATACAAGCAAAACAATGACTGAAGTTCTTTTTCCTAGAAAATTAAGATTTGGAGTAAGACATTGGTGTTTAGATGTTAGAAATTCAAGTGATAAGGTAAGATAAGTGATGTGTACATTGTTATGTTAGATAATGAGATTACACTGTGTACTGTGTAGTGAATACATGTGTTGGTCTGTTGTTATGTCTTTGTTTGGACCAGGGGCAGAATGTTTGTGTTACACTGAAAAAGACTGTAATAATGTAAACTAAAAATAGTAATTATAAACTTTGTATACAAAATGAAATGTTTTAATATAAAAAAAAAAATACTTGTTTGGGATATGATTATAATAAGATAATTCTGGTTATACTTCAGTAAGGTATGCCATCCTGCCACAATAAAAATAGGTGTGGTGTTTGTGTAATTTTTTAAATGTAAGGATTTGTAAACAAGTTATGAAATGTATCCATCGGGCATTTTGGATAGAAAATTATCCATATCAAGTGACATAATTGACAGGGATACAAATAAGCTCTCCTAACTCATGAAATGCGTGTTGGTTTTAAAAATATGTATGCGAGTAAAACATTCTAACTTATCTAAGTACTTACTTTTGTTGCTTGTTGATATTACAGGAAAAAGATAAATTATTGATTACTATTACATGCTTAAAATAATAATATTAAAGGTAGGTAGTGGAAATAATTTATTGCATATTTCGACTTTTTTTCCAACATGTTACTAATCAGTGCTCCAGATAAGATTAAGATGCGTATCTACATATAATAACAGTCTTTTAATTAATTAATAATAAGCAGGGTTTCCCCCAGAAAATGTTGAAGGCATGTTGTTCTGACATTACATTTATCAAACTGGGCTTGAAAAAAATAGTGCCTATTAAGCAAAATGGCAAAATAACATACTTTTATGATTTTGGTGCAAAAGGAACAAGAATCACCATAGAAATTCTATTTTTCTTCTTTTAAATCTGTTATTCATGCAAATTAAGAAATTCTTAAGGCATGTTGCTCTGATGAAGGCATGTTGTTTTTCCTTTCTTTTCCAGGAAGGCATGTTGCATGCGACATGCCTTATGACCCTGGGGGAAACCCTGATTTATAAGTCTTTTAATTAATTTGTTTGTATCACTAGCCGAATTCTTATGTACTCAGTGAAAACTCGTACATTTTCCTTTAGCCCGAATACATAAATATATTTTTTTAGCCCGAATGACAGTTTTACAAGCCCCAGGCTTCGGGCTAGTGGGTTAACATGTTAATTCGAAGACTGTAATTACCTGATTACCCATATGTTTTTCACCAAAAAACTCATTTAAACTAAAATAAATGCATATAAAAACCCATTAAAAATTTGCTGATAGACTTAGAAAACCAAATTCCCACGTACACACTTACAGGGTTCTCAATAGACGCGTACACACGCATTTTGAAGCATGGAAATTCAATTTGACCCAATTCTGACGCAGCTAATTTACCACCTGTGCGTTTTTATGACGCGCGTGTATTTGCTTCCAAGCATCAATCCAATACACTTGTATCATTTCCGATAGCCCAAACATCACAATAATGAGCACGCGCTGCATAACAGTGATTGACACCTTATCTGACGACCTTGATCGCCTCTCGACCAATTAGATTTGCTGCTGTCACAGCTTGTGGCACAGAGACAGAAATAACCGGTATGTGAATGGTGTCACTGTGTAATCTAATCGCTGCTATTGTGTTTATAATTTAACGATTATCTTTGAAGTTTATGATGCTTTTTGCGGGTGGAGACTATTATGGCTTGATTGGATTAACTGTTTAATTGATTGCTACCGGCTTCTGATTGATTACCGGTTAATTAGACCGAACTGAGATAAAACAAATGCTAGCGGTCAAACATGTGAAAAATATATAAAATCAGCAAAAATAAAATAGACTTAATATGTGTTTGTTGACGTTGTTTATTATTTATTTGTGTTAGTTGTTTGTTAATTTTGTTTAACGCACGTTTTAAAGAACAAAGAAATATAATTTAAATGTGGATATTTTAAATATTTATAAATCCGCGAAATGTACATTAACAGCGCGTATTTTAACCTGGGTTATCGTTCAGTCAAAATTTACCGCAAATTACGCATTGTGATATTTTGTGTTGACGTACTATTTTTGTGCTGTCGATTAACGGACTTTATTAATTTATGTATGTTCAAAATGTATGTATGCTCAATACACAAATGGCGCAAAGAAGTATATTTTCATTTATGTCATCGCTGTCTGCGAAACGGCCTGTGTGTTGGAGATGCACTGTCTGAGGAAGTCTCATTTATTTGACGTCTTAGGGTGCCTTTTTTATTACATGCGGACTGCCTGACCCCGAAGAAGCAGAAAATAAGAGAGCTAGTGTTATAATAAGGCCATATCAAATTAATTCCCAGTTTATCATCCAAATTTTGGAAAAAAATGGGGCGGGTTGCAATTTTTTTTTTTTTATTTTCCTGAGATGACATCAAACATCACAAAAATATTAATAGCCAGAAGTATTATGTTTTGAACATTCTCTTTATTACCAATTGTCACTGCTATAGCATACATTTGTATTTATAATGATATAAACTACCATGTATGTGAGTTTTAAAAGTTGAAGATCACAATATAACTTACTTCTTATTGCTCGATATCCGTTTTGTTTACAAAATGTATTTCCGGTTCGGGCTAAATATTAACGCATTTTCCGTCACGGAAAGACGACTCTTTCACAGTCAATTTTTTTTTTTTTTTTTTTTTTATTATTATTATTATTATTATTTTTCCGGACAAAATAAAAATTGTCGGGGCGGCATAAAATATTCGGGGCGGGCGGGGATGATAAACTGGAAATTAATTTTATATGGCCTAACACTAATGATGGCAATAACTTATAATATATAATATCACCAATAACTTATAATTTTAACAGATGTGGACCCCAACTTATTAAACAGCCTTTCATAACTTTGAATGTTTGACATAATGACACATAATTGTAAAATGGAATAGTAGTTTTTTAAGTTCAAATGCACACCTTTCTTGGAAATAAAATATTTACAGAATTCACAAAAATTAAAGTTATTAAAGGATGTTTTATAAAACAGCGCTTCGATTTGTTTGATTATATTGAGAACCCTGACTTAATAGCTTAGAAACGTAGAGTGCGCCCAGTCATACTCAATAGACAGTCAAAGCTCTAACCTTAAACCGTTACGTTTTTCATAACCTGTGACTGTTATTAAAAAACAACTAAAACTGGGATAGTAACCAGAAGCAGTTACTACTTCAAAATCATTCAAGTTTAGATGCATTTTATCTTCTGTACAGGAATTTTCCCTGTATATGTATAATTTTCTCCAGGTATAGTGATTATTCAACTTTACAACTATGCAATAAAATTCTATGAGCATTGATGAAAATCCAATGCGCAAAGCCTCTCAAGTTACAAACTGTTATGCAATACACTTCATTAAAAATCATTTTATAGGCACCAACATGACAATTAGTGAACAACAGCTAATTGGATCTTTATGAAGATGTATTTATCCTTAATAATAACTATTCAGACATAAACAATAACTGCACATTTGGAAACTATTTCGATTTATTAGCAAATGATCTTGGTAACTAATTTAGGTTACAAATGATTATTAGGGAAAAGTATCTGCTACTCTAAACCAAAGGGAGATAATAATTTGGCATTTTAATAACTTCCATTTTACATGGAAAAATACTTTCACAACTGTAATGTTTCAAGTTTTTATTGTACTTCACCATGTTGTTACATAATAATTTCCCTGTTTTTGTTGTCCCTGAAAATGTTAACAATGCTGTTAAGTTCATTGTCATTTAGGGTTGCACCAGATTCTCTGCATATTCTCATGACTGAGGAAAGAGCTTCCTGGCCCAGACGATTTCTGTTATTCGTCCTTTATTTAGTATTAACCCATCGCTCACTGAGGCACTTGTTACATAGTAGAATATACTTGCGGTAAAGCGTTTCGATAACATACAAGCGGTAAAGCGTTTCTGCTACTCATAAACAACATGGCTCGGTTGACGAGACTGTGTTTTGCTTTTCAATTTACACAGAAAATCAGAAGAAACCTAGGTACAACCCTGGTAAAAAACTTTATTAAGAAGATTAATCTAAAACAGAACTGGGAAGATCTATTACATCTGTGTATTGAGAATATCCCAGGAGAATTGACGGTAAAACAACTTCGATTTGGGAATTTTTTAGGTTGGAAATTGGGAGAAATGGTCAATTTTTTCAATTGTGAATGGGGCCGTTTATCGGACCCATTTATATAAGGTAAAAAAACGCTGTATATATGTACTTCACCTTGTTAAGAGAAGAAAAAATGCACAATAATTTTATGGTAATGACTGAAGAGTAATCATTTTACATTAATGCATTGTCCAAAACCTGTTTTTAAGTATTTGTAAATTTAATGTTGTTGTTATACCCCCAAGTAATTCTTGTCCGGACTCAATAACTCCTTAGAATTTCGCGTCATGATATTACGGTTCAGTAATTTTCCACTGAGTTATGGTCCTTTGTAGTTCTAATATCTGTCCGTAGACGCTATTCAAAAACAGGTACGCAATTTTGTGTCCGGACCATAACGTCACAACCCCTGAGGGATTTTTTAAATGACTTGGCGCAAGTGATCAACATAACAAGACGATGTGTCGCGTGCAAAACCCAGGTCTTCAAGATCACGCTTGGAGGTCAAAAGTCAAATTGTGTCCGGTCAATAACTCTGGCATTTATGGACAGATTTTCAAATAACTTGGCACAAGTGCTCACCACAACAAGTCGATGTGTCGTGCACAAAATCCAGGTCTGTGGCCCCAAGGTCAAGGTCACACTTAGAGGTCAAAGGTCAAATTGTGGCCGGTCAATAACTTTTGCATGCCTGGAAGGATTTTCAAATAACTTGGCACAAGTGCTCACCACAACCAAACAAAATCCAGGTCTATGGCTCCAAAGTCAAGGTCATACATAGAGGTCAAAGGACACTTCGGGGGCATTTATCACTTACAGTGATATTTCTTGTTAGGCCTTATCTGAGGCACTGAACGTAACTACAGTGGGTAAAATTTAAAATCAGAGATGTGATAAAAAAAAATACTTCTAATCTTACGCAATTATTTAGTTTTTAAACAATATTTTTTCACTTTACAACAACAAACTCATAGATTTGGGACATTCATCATTACAGAATGCTTCAGATTTAACAAAAAGGAAGTGTACATGTCAGTTCTTTGACAGCAAGTAAAATACATGTATTGTATTTCCACAAGTGGTAAAAAAATGAATTTGAACCCCAACTGAACAAATATCACAATACATTGTATGCTCCAATACTTTTCCGCAGCTGTCAAATCAACCATCTGTAACCCCTAGGGTATTTAGCCAAGGCCAAATAAAATTATTTGTGTGGTTCCTATTACATGCTAAAAAAATAGGGTAGGTAGGTAGGGAAAATATTTTATTTTATATTTGCATTTATATTTTTTCAAGCAATACTCTTAAAACAGGGCCGTCTTTCTGTATTGGGGGAATAGGGCCGGGACCGTGAGAATGGGGATTTTGCGTCGATTTTAAAGGAAGGGGGATTTTTTGCTACAAAATTTGCATCAATTATATATATCCGTTTTTTTTTATTATTTAAGTGGCACCAAGAATATACCATTCCAAATTACAAAAAGTATGCTGTTTTCTTGGATATGAGTTAAACATTTTCTAATCTTTTTTTTTTAAAGAATTAAAAAAGGAGAAAAATATATACTTTTAGGGAAGGGGAATGGGGCCGAATTTCGGCCCCAAAAACAGTCAAACGACGGCCCTGTAAAACCTACTAAACTACCTTCAATATATATACAGATATGCTCCTTTGCATCGGTTGTAAATTACTAAAGTAATATTCTAATATTTCATATTTTAAACGAAGTGGTAAATACGTCCGCTGACTCTCTTTCTTTTTGCATACAACATTTAGGGTTGTCCTTAAGAACAGGGTAAGTCGGGAAACCGGAACCTCACATATAATTTTATTTGGCCTAATTAAAAGTACATCAGTTATTTACATCTGTAAGAAAACTACATGTCGCACAAATTTATGTAGAATACAAGGGAGCTGTCGGGCACACAGCCAATGTTTGATTGCACTTGAACCATGGACAATAGAGGACAGAGGTTACGACATCATTGAATGTCGAAATGAATATATATATTTATCCATTATGGACCGTCGCTGACAAACGCAACTAACAATTAATAACAAAAACTTGACTTTCATTAGTTCAAATACAGGTATATGGGAATTTGTAAAAAAGCATACATGTGATACCTCACGGCGTGAGATGAAATCTCACGGAATTCTAACCCTCCTCCCGGCCCCACGGAATTGTGTGAAAAACTCCCGTAAAATTGCTAAAATCTATTTTTTGAAAATCATCGGTATGTTTGGTATATGTTTGCGTAAATGTTATTGATTCGCAAGATCGTCATGTGACATACATGAATTTGACCTGGATCAATAGCCAGGGGGAAAGTGGCTAAAACTGTTATTTGCAAACAGTTTATTGGCTTAATTGATCCTACCAAAGGATAAGCAGCACACTTATGAAGTCATTAATGATGTCTGTAATAAACAGGTTAGATAAGACTTGAAACAAATTGCTGGCGTCATTTATTTACAAGTGGAAAATGAATGTTTGTTAAAGTATCGGATAGCGAAAACGAAAGTAGACTTTATCAACGTGAATTTGATGAGTATGTTTAATTAAAACAATTGAGTTGTGGGGATTAGGGGTGGGTATCTGAAATAAATAAATCAAGATGGGGTCTCAAACATTTTTAATCAAGATGGGGTGTTTTTCAAGTTAAAAACACATTTTTTTCTCGAATGATAAGCAGATAATAGAATGAAGAACGACAACTCCTACGAAATTTCGTACCTCGTACTCAATTAGATTCAAACTATTGTATATCATACTGAATTTGATTCATACTATCAGTTATTTTCCCGTGCAGCCGTCTTTTGCACGGCCGTTTTGAAAAAATCGCGGCCAATATTTGGTGGAGTGGGTGGGGTAAAAAATAATTTTTAGTTGATTTTTTTTTAGAATTTTTTTTAAACTCTTACCTTCTCAATATTTTTATGTTTTGTAAGTACGAAAATATAACAATACACATTAAAGGGATTTGTAAGTATTAAAGTAGATTATTGAGCATAACCAAATAACAGCAGCTGTTATGAACATGACATCAATGAAGAAACTTGTTTAAAAGTGTATTTTTAGGTATTAGTTTGTGGAATTTGGGTAAAAAATAGTCCGCGAAAAAACCTCCCAGCTTTTTGAATCTCCCTTAAAAAAATCACTAAACTCCCAGATTGAGGTCCTGAAAGTATCAGATGTATGGAAAAGTAAATGAATGCAAATCAATGTATTTATCTCGGTAGTTATTATAGAACCAATGCAGATATTTAATGGACATAACCCTACTCCTTCAATGATGCTGTATCCTTTGAAAGGGCTGGAAGATTAACCTCCTGTATGTGTCAATTCAATATTTATAAGGCAAAAAAAAAGAAGTATCTTTCTGGTCTTTTCCCCCAAAAAATGAGGATAGGTCGATAGGAAAATCTTTTTTATTATCATTTTTTTTTTTAGAATTAATCCTTAATACTTGTATACAAAATCAAGAACATCAAAAGGATGTTTTCTTGAACATATTACATAATATGAGTCTTCCACAAGTGACTGTGACAACACTTACATGCCTTAAAAACCTAAAAAAAATAATATTTTTTAAAAAATATTAAAAGTTTAGGGTTGGTCGGAAGACCAGAAACAAACTTCTTTCTTTTTTCTGTCTAACATTTAAAAAACAACAACATGATAATGTCTGAAATTAAACTGAACTTGGCCCATGTGGTAATTTTGGAGAGTGAAACTTAGGAAGTACACTCAGTCACTCACTGTCATAATTTTAATTTCTAACTTTTAAAATATGTTGTTTTCTAGGTAATTAATGCATTGATTAAAAATGGGCACTTCGAAGAATTATTTTCTTTTTAAGCTAGCATATAAAGGGCATTTTTATAGTAATTTAAATTTGAAAAGAGTGGATGCCCTTGATGCTATAACACCTGTACCATGCCTGTCTAATTGACAGGTTTAATTTTATGACACTTCGTTTTATAATACACAATCAAACTGATGGGCTGATTTTCACCAGTCCCCACTTCATTTGTTTAAATGGCCCCTTTTAATGGATAAGATGACACACTTGTCACTCTGTAAAAATTGACACTTGTTATTTAGTGAATTCATAACTTTCACATCTGGTCAACTTCCGGTAGGTTGAGATATTTAGTAGGTGAAAATAAAGGGGTTTACTCGACTTTATCCTCAATCTGTATATGAAAAATGAAAATATTAGACCATGATTTAAATTAAATGTATCCATATTGGTGTTTTAAAATCAGACAACACCAAAAGAAGATACATAGATGTACACAAAAAATAAAGCTTTCAATATGATTATCACTACAAACTAGTTTTCTAAAGGGCTAAAGTCAGTTGAGCACCAATGATAAACACCGAGTTTACCCCCTACCAGAATGTGGAGGTCTTTTATTTTATTGGTCACTGATTGGTCAAATTATTTTGATGATGTCATGCGAAAGTTATGAATAAAGCATGAAAGCAATGACTTTTTTTTTTAAATATACAGGTAATAATACTGTATTGAAAAAAAATATTAAGAAGATAAACATTAAGAGCAAGGCACCAATAAAGGCTTGGGGGAGTATTAATATTATACAAGTTAGTTTTAATTGAGATTAAATCTAGGACCTTTTATCTGATGAAATAACACCCTTATCTTTAACCACCTCACTTATTAATAATAGTTTAATTCTAAGATGCACACTTCTTTGACAGAAAAAGCAACAACAACAGATAGTGCTCTCTTTAGTCAGGATTGTCGTGGAAGGACGGGGACCAACGTTTTTCCAGGGCTTCATCATCAGGGCTCAGACCAGGTCCAAATTTCAGGGAGAAGTTTTGCGCAAATGAAGAAGTTCCCAATCATTTTCAAGTTATCCTTCTCTTTCCAGTCACTGACAGGGAGAAGTTAGTAGTTTGAGAGAGTAGTTTTCTGACAGACTTCTTCTAAGACACTTTCCCTTAGCCTCGTCCGGATGGGGACGTAAACCAGGCGGTCCCGTGTATCGGTCTATCCTCCAAGCACGGTTCCCGGATTCCTATGTATCCTTCCCCTCTCTCTGGGGCGGGTCTAAATAATTTATACTGTGTTGAATAGCCGTTAAACAACATTCAATTCAATTCTTCCCTGTTGCTGATGCCCTGCATAATGTACATGTTGTGATAACATTAGCCAGGATTACTGTGGAAGGGATTAATTTTTGTGGTGGCTGAGGGGTGTTTCATTCAGATTTATTATGTTCTCAACTTTCCAGTCCCGTGGCCAGTTCTGACATTTAACTGAAGGCAAAACCCATTCTATGGAGGTTCGTTGGCATGCAAACTTCATCCCACCTGTCCACCAACACTCTGATTTTTGTTTGATTTCTTCATGCTGACAAGATTTCAGTTTTAACCCTTAACCTGCTAAGCACGACTATAATAGCCTTTACGGCTGCTGATCAGTAATTTTCCCCAAAACACCCCTTTGTCACATAAATGAGCTACAGGCCTGTTTACCCAGTTTAGCTGTCCAAGTATTGAAGTGTTATGCTTATTTATATGTTCATTTACTTCTTTTGCAGTTACAATGTCGGCTCCAGCGTATGGAGAGAAGGATGGCACTCCTCAAGCAGAAGGAAGACATGGCAGGCAGTCCCCACATTGTACATTCACCCCCACCCAAACCGGGGTCAATGAGCTACACGGAACCAATGTTCGTCCCGCCACCAGAGAAACTAGCACATAAGAGGTATAAATTGTATTATAATTATGTACAATATATATATATATATATACCGGTATATATACAATTTCCATTGTTTTACAGGAGACCTCCCAAACTGTAAAAATAAAAACGGTGTCCGGACGATAACTCAGGATTTAAATAATTTTTGGTACAAACCACCAATTTTTGAGGGAGTTGTGGCCCCTTTTGAACTTAGAATTTGCCCAAAAAACGGTGTCCGGACAATAACTCATGAAAGGGTTGATGGATTTAAATAATATTTGGTACACGGGTATAACACCATAAAATACAAGTCAAGTCCGACTTTGGTTACAAACCACCAATTTTTGACGGAGTTATGGCCCCTTTTCAACTTACAATTTGCCCAAAAAACAGTGTCCGGACGATAACTCCTGAAAGGGTCGACAGATTTAAATAATTTTTGGTACACAGTTTAAAGACCATAAAATACAGGTCAAGCTCGACTTTGGTTACAAACCACCAATTTTTGATGGAGTTATGGGCCCTTTTCAACTTAGAATTTGCCAAAAAAAATGCTACAGTCAACTCTGAGGAACCTGCTAATTTGGAAACAATTTATAATGCATCCTCTTCATGACCATGTCTCTTTTTTTTACACTTATACATCTTTGACTTAAACGGTGTAACACGCACATTTTTGTTAGTCTTCTTCCCTGATCACTAACAATATTGAAAACTCTCTCTCTCTCATTATTTTTTTTCCCCTGTTTATTTCATATTTTGATATTAAATAATTTGTTTGCCATTGTCTAAATTGTATGAATATTTATATTTTGTAGCGGGAGGGCCGGATTTCAAATGTTGTAATAACTTGTGGCCCGACCCCATTTCCATGTACATTTATTGGAAATAAATATGTTTAATCTAGACCATTGTTTTCTTGTGGTTGCCATGTTTATGTGACAAGGCGGTATTGTGGGGGTATTAATCACTTTCAGTGATAATTCTAGTTTTATTTATAATAAATACAATCCTGTATTTTATCAGTGAATAAATAATGAATTATGTGAAGGTTTCTTGGTGTCCTCTGTATTTCAGCTGATATGGTCTCGAGCTTAATAGCTAAGACCTTTACTCCGCTCTAGGTAGCTCCCTGGCAGCATGTCTGATTGCATGGAATATCATCCTTGGTTCTCAGCTCCCTGGCAGCATGTCTGATTGCATGGAATATCATCCTTGGTTCTCAGCTCCCTGGCAGCATGTCTGATTGCATGGAATATCATCCTTGGTTCTCAGCTCCCTGGCAGCATGTCTGATTGCATGGAATATCATCCTTGGTTCTCATCTTCCTTGGAGGTTGCTGTCACTTCCTATTATAAGAGAAATGAGGTAGACCATCCTCAGGCACTCTTAGGCAAGAGCTCTACTGGAAATGTTCAAATAAAGACATAAGGCCACTCCTTTTTTAGCTCAACTGATCAGAGATCAGCGGAGCTTATGCCGTGGTGCGGTGTCCGTCGTCCGTCCGTCTGTCCGTCTGTCCGTCTGTCCGTCTGTCTGTCCGTAAACTTTTATTTGTAGCGACTTCACAGCTGAAACTACTGGATGGATATTCATGAAACTTTACAGAAATGTTGCCCATAAAGTCTAGTTGATCCTAGCAAAAATTCATGTTGATGTGAAATCCAAGATGGCCGCCAAAGCTAAAAATAGAGTTTTAAAATACAAGTTTGTAGCGACTTCTTCTTGAAAACTATAAGTGATATTGATATGGGACTTTTTCTAAAATGATCAGCATGACATGATGTTGATCCTAGTCAAAAATCGTTTTGATTCAACGTTAAACATGGCTGCCAGCGGCCATCTTTGTTTACATAGAGTTATATAGTAAAAACTTGTAGCGACTACTTCTCTGAAACTACTTGGCGGATTGTCATGAAACTTTACAGGAATGTTGCTCTTGATGTCTAATTGATCCTAGAAAAATTTCAGGTCGGCCGGAAATTCAAGATGGCCGTCACAGCTAAAAATAGATTTTTAAAAAACAAGTTTGTAGCGACTACTTCTTGAAAACTATAAGTGATATTGATATGGGACTTTTTCTAAAATGATCAGCATTACATGATGTTGATCCTAGTCAAAAATCGTTTTGATTCAACGTTAAACATGGCTGCCAGCGGCCATCTTTGTTTACATAGAGTTATATAGTAAAAACTTGTAGCGACTACTCCTCTGAAACTACTTGGCGGATTGTCATGAAACTTTACAGGAATGTTGCTCTTGATGTCTAATTGATCCTATCAAAATTTCAGGTCGGCCGGAAATTCAAGATGGCCGTCACAGCTAAAAATAGATTTTTAAAAAATAAGTTTGTAGCGACTACTTCTTGAAAACTATAAGTGATATTGATATGGGACTTTTTCTAAAATGATCAGCATGACATGATGTAGATCCTTGTGGAAAATTATTTTGATTCGACGTTAAACATGGCTGCCAGTGGCCATCTTTGGTTACATAGAGTTATATAGTAAAAACTTGTAGCGACTACTCCTCTGAAACTACTTGACGGATGTTCATGAAACTTCACAGGAATGTTGCTCTTGATGTCTAGTTGATCATTGAAAAATTTCAGGTCGGCCGGAAATTCAAGATGGCCGCCACAGCTAAAAATAGATTTAAAATAAATAAATTTGTAGCGACTACTTCTTCAAAACAATAAGAGATATTGATATGGGACTTTTTCTAAAATGATCAGTATGACATGATGTTGGTCCTTGTCGAAAATCGTTTTGATTTGACCTTAAACATGGCTGCTTTGTTTACATACATAGAGTTATGTAATGAAAACTTGTAGCGACTACTTCTTTGAAACTACCTGACGGATTTTCATGAAACTTTACAGGAATGTTGCTCTTAATGTCTTATTGATCTTAGCAAAATTTCAGGTCGGCCTGAAATTCAAGATGGCCGCCACGGTTAAAAATAGATTTTCAAAAAACAAGTCTGTAGCGACTACTTCCTGAAATCAAAATCAATCAGTAGAGCTTCAAGGTCATTGACCTCTTGTTATTTTTTGGTTTACAAGATTTTTTTGGAAAAGTGTCCTCCAGGAGGACGAAAAAAAAAAAAAAAAAAAAGGAAAACATGAAAATCATAGGTCACAAAACATACTGTAAAATGACTGAAACATTGAAAATACATTTAATTTACATTCACTACACAAGAAAGTTGGTCAATATAGTTAAACACACAGCTTAAATGTTGATTCTTCTACGGTTGTCCGATCTCCATCGCTGGATCGGCAAGCCGAAA
Source organism: Cyrtodaria siliqua (assembly GCA_037043455.1). Classification (NCBI taxonomy): domain Eukaryota; kingdom Metazoa; phylum Mollusca; class Bivalvia; order Adapedonta; family Hiatellidae; genus Cyrtodaria; species Cyrtodaria siliqua. The sequence goes on from JAWPHD010007248.1 coordinate 51,304, forward strand.
TCCCACGCACACGGAGGTTGTCATCGGGAAGTACACGGCTGATTGCCGTACCGACTGTTTCTGTCATTTCTGCCCTCAGAAATACTTTACCGGAGCCTTTTACCGATGAAAAACCCCAAAAGGTTACTTCAAAAAAGACCGAACAGGCCATTTTGAGAGTTTCCGGTATGACAGTTGACAGGTTCACGCGATATCACTCGAAATTATTCAATAAAATTGAGGAACTACCGCAAACCAGTCCACTTTCAATTCACATTCGTCCCAAATTATTTCGTTTTTTTATCGTTTCGCGCCAAAATCGATACGGTCGGGAAAATAATTTTGAAAAAAAAAGTGAAATTGCATTTTTTTTTTTTTCCTACTTTTCGGAAAATTAGACCCGCCGGTTTTGTAAACCAATTTATATAAAAGGAGTGGCCTAAGCACATAAAAAATTTATAAAACAAAAACAAATTTGAAGTCGCTACAGATTCATATTAAAAGGAAAAGATGTTGAATATTATGCATAACATAATCATTTTATTGGACATTGAAAGTTGAATTTGACTGCATACAAGCTGAGAAGTTTTGTGTATATGGAGCCTGGCTATAGGTCGCACAGGCTTTCAAAAACAGAACATTGTCAATTGCAGTATTTCATTTATTCACTTTTATTTATATCAGCAGAAAAGAAGTGGGGACACTCCTTCCAAAGAAGATACTACCACATACCTTACCAAAATTTAGTCCACTGAAAACTGCTTCCACCTCTACAGACATGAGTAACAGCAAACGTGAATCTCACAGAAAACGTAAACTGAGCTCTGCTGATATACCAGATAATGACTGTGACACCTTACAAACTAATAACCTGTATTATGTGTCGTATTATGAACCTGATTCGGATGAGATTGAAGTCGAGTCCCGACCAGATATTGTTAAAAGTGCGAAGTCCCAATTAAAAGGTAAGCTGAGATGATTGACAAACATTCAAAATCCATATCTACTATGGAATGCCGGTCACGACTTGCTAATTGCCATTTGCTAGAGATGTGCTATTTGCTAGTTTCTATATGCCAGTTGCCATTTATACCTCGATCAAAATATCAAATTCTCTCCTTAAATATTTCTTATAAAAAATTCTGTTTTTCACATAATTATTTGAAATTTTTCTTGATTCTGTAAAGTCTTTGGCAACTGTCTAGCAAATGGCAGTTAGCAAATAGCGATTGGCAAATAGCATGTCGTGACCGGCATTCCATAGTACTTGTCTGAATATTAACTTCATTTATTTTTAGAAACCAGTTTTAAAATTGTCATCATCAGTAAATTAAAGCTGTTTGCATTTCTATTATATTGCCTGAGCAGCATTGTATTTTCAGTGCTCGAATTTAGCATTTTTTTCAACTGGTGTCTTTTTGCCAGTTGATTAAAACTGTACTGGCAAATATAGCTAACTCTAGCAAACAATAAACAATAGCTCTTTTTCTTACCAAAATATTTTGTCTGGTCATTTATGCCTATAAACTATATTATGCCTAAATAGTTTTACTTTTTAGCAATATTCTAAACTAGAAGGCTGTTAAACACTTGAACAATATTTTCGGTGCTTCAAAAGTTTACTGGCATTTTGAAAATATGACTGGCAAAATTCCAGTAAAACAGCTGAAATTTGAGCCCTGATTTTCAGTATATCAGGGTTCGACACTAACGCTAGCCCGCTAGCCCGAGGCTAGTCACTTTCGAGAAGGACTAGTAAAAACTCACAGCTGACAAGCCCGACGGGCTAGTTGTTTTTATTATTTAAATGTCGATTTTAAATGATCTTATATGATCCTGATGTCGAAAATTACCAAATCATTTAAATTTTACGCTATTCAAACAATATCGTAATGTTAAGTAGGGTATGATATAGACCAAGACAAGCATCTGCGAATGTGCGAATTTGTAGGTGTGTCAAATTACTCCTCACTGATTGGCCATTTTTTCTTTGATGGCGCAAAATGCTGAAAAACAACCCGCATTTTATACATATCCCCACATCTTTTTCATAGAGACACTAGCATTTCTATCACTATATTAATTTCTAAGCATTTTATTGACATAATGAAAGTGACCTTCACATTGTCAACAAGCATGTGGCGAAAATTTTAAATACGCAACTGTCTCCATCGAATCAAACGAAAAACAGAATAGGAAAAGCGTCATCAGCAAAAAACAACATGATTCAAAATTTCAAATAAACACATACGGGTATTTTAGCCATCGTGTAAGTGCCTACAGAGCCCTTTTCCCAGTTTTGGGGAAGGGGCCTTTTGTCTTTAATTAGGGAAAGATCCATATACAGGGAATGAAATTTCCAAGGTAAGTCGGCATGACTCAGAAATTTGATTGTAGAAAATGCCTGTATCTTACAGGCCACTGCAAAGAAGGGTATAATGGCCGTGGCCTATAATTTTAAATTTTAAATATATTTGACTATGACCTAGTCACAAAGCTGTTGTCTGGCAATATTTACAAGCAGTACAGTCATATAGGAAATGCAGCCACAGCTATAGATAGAGACGGATTATGAAGTTTCCCCTCAGACATGCCTTCGCCAGGGAGCGAACCCACGCTGGTCAGATGTCTGTCTATAGCTCCAAAGCCAAGGCCTTATCCATGGAGCTGCCATGATATTTTGGTATCTTTTTATTTTGCCACAAAAGAGTAAAAGGAGGACTAGTTGGTTTTAAGAAGGGCTAGTAAAAATAAGAAGGCACTAGCCCTGTAGGCTAGTAGTCATAAAAAGTTAGTGTCTAACCCTGTATATACATGTACATTTAATACTTATTAAATTGTGATTTCAACTTTCTGTTGATAACTCTGACTGTGCTTGATAAAAGCAAAGAATGCATGGTTCAGTCTCGATGTGTTGTTTTGGTTTGTCTTGACCAAAACATTTATATTATGTTGCTTTGAGACGGGATCCAGTTCCATGAATAACTGAATTTATCACATAACTTGCTGTGTGGAAGTGTAATAAAGCCATGATATATTTATCATATTACACTTACCACTAGTGTAATAAATATGCAAATGAAGGCCCAATCACCTTTTGGTCTTTTCCGTTCAGTTTGGTGTGCATCAATATTTCCCCATCAATTTCCATAATAACATGCACTCATTAACATCCTCTATATACATGTAATTTGCTTTTTATTTCTTTCAGTTGAATGCCCATCATTTAGGATCAAGTCTTACACTAATTTGTATGTTATAGAAGGAACAGAGGTAAATATGGCTTTCAGCACTTAAAAAAAAAGCTTGTATATTACTGTACTACAGAAAAGGCTTTAAAGGGCCATAACTTCACCAAATGATTCAACCGGAGCAAGGTGACGATATGTACAACTAGGCCTGATACTGAAGACGGTACATGTATTTAAGTGAGCTTGACTCTGACCCATAGTCTGTTGGAGAGCTGGATGCGTATCTGTATAATGTTTTAAATGTAAAGACACATTTAGGAAAAGCTCTGCCATTATCCACTTTTCTATCATTATAGAACATTTATGCAAAGCACTGTTAGATACAAAAAGAACTTCATTTACATCATTTACTTAATATTTAGATATTTGCAAAAAGTTATTTAAGAAGGAAAATGAAGAATATCTCCATCCTATTACAGATCTTATAAAATTCATACAACATGTATCGTTTTCCTCTGCAGGACCATGAAGATGAAACATTTATTAGACGACATCAGAAACCAGAAATTGAAGAGAAAAGAAGGAAAAGGTAGAATATTCTCTTCAGATAAATCTAACGCTGAAGTACCACATGCCTCTGTAAATCTAAAGTTTTAAGTAGCACTGTCTTCTGTAAATTTGAAGTTGCACTCACTGTCCTCTGTAAATCAGAAGTTTGAAGTAGCACTGTTCTCTGTATATCTGAAGTTTGATGTAGCACTGTTCTCTGTAAATCTGAAGTAGCACAGTCCTCTGTAAATCTGAAGTTTGATGTAGCACTGTCCTCTGTAAATCTTAAGTGATGTAGCACTGTCCTCTGTAAATCTGAAGTTTGATGTAGCACTGTCCTCTGTAACTCTGAAGTTTTATGTAGCACTGTCCTGTGTAAATCTGAAGTTTGATGTAGCACTGTCCTCTGTAAATCTGAAGTTTGATGTAGCACTGTCCTCTGTAAATCTGAAGTTTGGTGTAGCACTGTCCTCTGTAAATCTGAAGTTTGATGTAGCACTGTCCTCTGTAAATCTGAAGTTTGATGTAGCACTGTCCTCTGTAAATCTGAAGTTTGATGTAGCACTGTCCTCTGTAAATCTGAAGTTTGAAGTAGCACAGTCCTCTGTAAATCTGAAGTTTGATGTAGCACTGTCCTCTGTAAATCTGAAGTTTGAAGAAGCACTGTCCTCTGTAAATCTGAAGTTTGATGTAGCACTGTCCTGTTTAAATCTAAAGTGTGAAGCAGCACGGTCCTGTGTAAATCTGAAGTTTGATGTAGCACTGTCCTCTGTAAATCTGAAGTTTGATGTAGCACTGTCCTCTGTAAATCTGAAGTTTGAAGAAGCACTGTCCTCTGTAAATCTGAAGTTTGATGTAGCACTGTCCTGTTTAAATCTAAAGTGTGAAGCAGCACGGTCCTGTGTAAATCTGAAGTTTGATGTAGCACTGTCCTCTGTAAATCTGAAGTGTGATGTAGCACTGTCCTCTGTAATTCTGAATTTTGAAGTAGCACTCTTCTCTGTAAATCTGAAGTGTGAAGCAGCACTATCCTCTGTAATCTTTAGGTTTAATCTGTTATTTTTTCTGGTGAATGTTTTTGTTAAGTAGCTCTGTCTAGCTCTTTTTTAAGCATGCTGAAAAAGCAACATCTGTTATCTCTCACAAAAGGCTGGCCTTCCAAATATGGCAAAACTGTAAGAGCACAACATAGGGTTAAAAATAACAGCCAGTGTTCCAGCCCAAGACTGAGTCTCATTTTTTGACAACGCTGGATATCATCAGCAAAGTTAAGCTTCTAAATTGTAATCATTACAAGCTGGCTAATTTTTCACAAAAGTTAGATATTTCATTGTAATTGTCTGCACTGGGTGACAGCATTGTGTTTTAATGAGCACAACTCTAAGTGATGCCGTATCTCTGTTTGAGAGATCTGTATGGCTTGTAAAATTAACACTTACAGTTGATGTTGTTTTTCCAGGTGGGACAATCAACGTATGAGGGAAGAAAAAATGTACGAGAAGCTCCGAGAAAAGGAGGCTAAGTCTAACAGATTAAAGAAGCTTGAAGATCCAGTAGAAACATTCTATCCCCAGTTAGAAGACAGTAAGTGAAGGAATCTGTATTTATTTTGGTTATATAATAATCTTGATGACTTTTACTAAACATATTGATTGTGGTAATGACAATGTTGTGGTGCAGTTGGAAAAACTGTTGAAGTGTCCTGATTCAGTTATAAAATATATTATATGACCTAGTGGTTGAAATGAACTGAGTTGCAGTCACATGACACTCAAAATCTACATGGTTGATTTGTGTTTTCTGGAAGTGCGACTTCCCTCTAGATTACACATCTGTGCATTCATTGTAATATTACACAGGTCTTCAAGCTGGCCTACATAATGTTTCAAATCTCAGACTAGACGTATTCAAGTAATTCGCAGGCTGATCAGGGTTTACAATGTCCGACTGCTGATAGTTCATTTCCCCCCTCCCCCCACACACCCCTCCCCCACAAAACACCCCATTGTCACATAAATGGAATGGTCTTAATTCAAAGAAAGAACAGTCCATTATATATATGGGTTAATAGCCGACAGGCGGGTAATTTTACTCTCCTACTTTGGTTAGCTGACTGGCTACTTTTAGCAGTCCCTATTAAATACAACAAAAGGGAGAATTCATATAACTCCTCAGTGCTTTTTTTCTACATTTTGGGAAGATAACCCCCTCAAAATTGGGAATTTTAGCACGATTTTTCATAAAATTGGGAAACAAAACAGTCAGACATTTATTTCATAATTGTATCTTTCATACTGTTTACAGTACAACAAGAACAACAGAGGCATTTAAAAGCATTTCATATTCAATACTTGTCACATTTTTGCAGTGTTCTTTCAATTCGAAATTTTCTTCTCAAAAGTGGGGGTAAAAAAAAAAAAATTTGTCATTGGGAGGGAATATGACCCAGTAACGGCTATAAAAACAGCCAAACAAAAGCTCTGCTCCTGTCTACTTTTAAAACTTTCCCTGTATATGAAATTGTTGTAGTTGTCCATTTTGGGAAGATGTGTATGGTAACCACAATGTCTCTGCTGTCTGTTTGAAGTCTTTACCACTTTTATTTACCCCCATAGATGTAAAATGTGGTGGATATTTATGAAATCTCGCTGTGCAGACACAAAATAATAGCACAAATTTGAAATGTATCTAGAAATATTTGTACTTATTTTCATATATATTATAAATATATAATTCATATATATTATATAGAAAACATTTTATTTGCAATCCAATATTTCATTTGTGTTTATTATAGTATCCCATATAGAAGTGATGGAGAAGATACCCGTCTCGGCATTTGGACATCCTATACCATTTATTAACCAAGAGTAAGTGTATATTATTGTCATCAATAAAAACTGTATGTAAAACAATTGTCCAGGATAGAGCAGTGATTTGCCTTAAATTGGGAATTGTTCACTCTCGCAAAAGCAATATTGTATGCTTATATACTTTGCAAACACATAACCATGTATACATTCTCTTGTAATATTTTATTACCCTCACCGAAAAGATATATATCCCCAAGTTTCAATCTAATTGGATTGGGAATTTTTTCAATTGAGAAAAAAACATACTTTTTGCCATTGAGAATGGGTATCGTTTTTCGGTACTACTTATATATTTAAAGGGGGAAAAAAACACTGAATCCATTTAATTGCCTATCTTGATGTAGAATTTGAGACGGTATGTTTAATGACCCATCCAGAGATCGTCTTTGTAGATTGTTACGTATCAGTCAGCGCTTCAGCCTTGCAAAGTTTTCATAAAACTTGGAAAGGGAGGTCCTTTGCATGGATAGATTATTTGAAATATGTAACAACTAGGTGTGGTGGCATCAGTGTGTTAATTGACACATTTTTAAATTACTCGTGCATAACCAATTTGAGTAGAACGCCATAATAGACAAAGATTGCATCAGGATGTTACTTTATTTCTGTTTCAGAAGTTTTGCATTGCCCTGGAATCCCAAACCCCACACATCACAGCGCCTAAGGCACAAATGATAGTTCAGTATAAACTTCGCCTTTAAAGGCAAGTGACTATTATATATAGACTGCAGGGGATATCGGGCCGTGGTAGATCAAAAATGACTTCGTACAGTAGAACAGGATATGAAGCACTTGGGACATGCCGACAGACGAGTTAATAGCTACCTGCTGAAACTCGTATTGATGTTTCCATTGTATTGAAAAATGGACAGTCTTTCATTTCAGTTATTGTTAAATGCTCGAAAGTTTTAGCTACTAGCTGTATTAAAGAAAGGAAAATGTGATTGAACAGTTAATGTTGTCTTCAAAAGAATAATGTACGAAAGTGATATAGATTAAAGAAGAAAACGAGTCGTCTTCATGAAAAGTAGTTTGTGGACGAGTCAACGTTGTTGTTTTTTTCCGTTGAATGAGTAATAATTTAGTGGAAACACGTGAAATGAGTGAAGTCTGGAAAGGAAATCAATAGAACGATTTCATGATGAAAGCTTACATGGAAAAGAGAACTAAAGCACAGCGCTGTGTGTGGACAGGATATGACTGGAACACACAAGTGGACACGCATTTGGACGAGAACATTTTCCAGGCTGGAAATGTTATGAATGTCTATTTGACCTTGATTATATATTTGACATGTTGGATCAGTTTCTCTCAAAACGGAAAATCTCTTTATTCTATTAGCTGTTCTGTATTCTCTCTGTTGTTTTTCATGATAATTTATTTGGTCTTTTGTGATTAATACAGTTAATAATACAGTGTTTCAATCTTTTGTGTATTTGATGTTGTTGAACAATAAATACAGTATACTCACCTTTTTAAACATTTTGTATAAATTGTAAAGAATAGGCTATAGTTTATAGTCTTAAGACATGCTAGATAAACTTTAAGGACCTATTTCGAGCCTATTGTATTCGGGTGGGGAGAGAATTTTTACAGGTAACCATAACTCACTGTCAGACATACAGTTCAGCGATTCATTTTGAAATCTGAAACAATGGACCCAAATTAATAACAATTCTATGCAAAATTTGTTAAAAATAATCTATATATTAAACACAATATCCCGTCAATGAAAGAACGGAAACTTGCAATCTTATTTCTTTCAGAACTACCCTCAGATTACTCCCATCGTTGTTATTGTTCGAGTCGACGTTTGAAATTTCTTTGTTTGGTTGTTCATCCGAAGTAGTTTTGATAAAATGATGTCAATTTAACTTGTTGTGTGTCAATTTTTATAAAGTTCTTTCTTCGGTGGCATTTTTTGTTCATCATCTGGGATTGCCATACGAGTGAACACCAACACTTAGTAAAACGCCATTACCGATTGGAGGACAGATAGTTTTTACCCAATCAGAAAACGCTTACTACATTGCAATTGCGTTCTAATTTATAAACCGATGTTGTGTTATCATTGTTCCCTTGTTATTGCCACGCAGCAAAAACGGTTATTTACCACCTGTAATTTGTTTTCGAGCACGTGCGTCAATGTCAATGGGACGCACGTGTTTAAGAATGATGCATCCTCAGAACAAAATGTGCGTGTAGGACGCAGGACGCAGAACAAATGAATCACTGACAGTTGCAGCCCAATACAGTTTTTGTATGAAGCCAACATATTAAAACATAAAAACCGGTGTTTCATTAGTTGTGTTTTAGTTTTATCAACAATGAATTAGCGACACCGTTATGTATTTAGTACAGTTAATTTGTTGTCTTTTTCTTCATAAAAGAAAAAGTTGAAGTATTATACGTGTATACTGAGCACTATACAATATAATGTTCAATATAAAAATGCTATTTAAAGAAAAAAAACGTTACTCGGGCCTCAATTTATATACCTAAGCTTCTCGGTCCTGTAGCATGTTAGCAGTAAATAAGCAAGCTTTCCATGCCTTTTCATTGACCACTTAGCATTGCGAAATAGGTCCTTAAATATTTTAAATATCCTGGTTATCTGTAAATGTGCTCAATGTGACAGGTGCTAAATACAAAATGAACATTGAAAGGTAAATGAGTATGAACCTTGATAAATGTGCAAAACTATACCATCGTATTAGCAACTCTCGGTATTCACACGTTTAAATGCGCAGTGTAAATCATTTTAGGGATTGTCTACGCTAACTGTTAGTTTCTAAACAGTTAAATATCTGTTATTAGCAGAGATATGGTTGAATCTGAACAGATAAACATCTGTTACTGGCTGGGTTATTGTGAACAGATAACTCTGGAACTGGCTGGGTTATAGTTAAATCTGAACAAATATCTGTTACTGGCTGGGTTATTGTGAACAGATAAATATTTGCTACTGACATGGTTTTAGTTGAATCTGAACAGATAAAGATCTGTTACTGGCTGGGTTATTATGAACAGATAAATATCTGCTACTGACTGGATTATAGTTGAAACTGAACAGATAAATAATCTGTTACTGACTGGGTTATAGTTGAAACTGATAAATACCTATTACTGATTAGGTTATACTTTAATCTGACAGACAATGTATCTGTTACTGGCTGGATTATTGTGAACAGATAAATATTTGCTACTGACATGGTTTTAGTTGAATCTGAACAGATAAAGATCTGTTACTGGCTGGGTTATTATGAACAGATAAATATCTGCTACTGACTGGATTATAGTTGAAACTGAACAGATAAATAATCTGTTACTGACTGGGTTATAGTTGAAACTGATAAATACCTATTACTGATTAGGTTATACTTTAATCTGACAGACAATGTATCTGTTACTGGCTGGATTATTGTGAACAGATAAATATTTGCTACTGGCTGGGTAGTTGAATCTGAACAAACATGCACTTGTAAATTTCAAGTCTGGGCTAGCAGTCTGAATAGTTCTGTAGAGTAGATCAGAACATACATTCCATTAACTGGACAGTAGTAGCATTTCTTTGTATTACACGACTGATATAATTGCATTTGTGATTGGGCATTTAATGACGTACACTAAACCAAATTGCTAAGTACCAACCTAAGAATATGTCAATAATATTCTCATTGTTTTGTGTATTTTGAGCTTGATTAGAGATACGGTTAAACTGCAAAATAATGAGTGTAAATCGTCTACTCTGATTGCATGAAGATATTTTAAAACTTTAAAGTCAATGTGTTTTCTTAGAAATAAGTTTTATATACTTATACAACTGGGTATATAGGATTTTATTAAGTACTTCGAATTAGTGAAGCTTTGGATGTTCCTAATTCTAAAATATGCCAGTTAAAATTATTTTGACATCATGTTGTACTAGCATTACCACTACAAATGCGTTTGCAAAAGAAATTTTCGAAATATTTAATGTTAACGCTGAATTACAGTTACTTGAATTTCAAACAATATTCAATTTAAAGGGAGGTAATTTAAGATATCCATATTTCATTTTTTTATAGACTGAGAATCTGCGATAAATGGGTCAATTTTTTATGTTTTTTTCCATTATTTCATACCAATTTTAAATTTTATATCATTAAGCGATCTTTGACTCATGTTTTGTGTTGTATCAGCACATTTCATGTTTTCATATAAAGGGAGGGTAACTCTCATAAAATGTAACAATTTAAACTAAAAATAAATGTTTAACAAACTATGGGTCAAAACAAAATATCATATATCTATTCTAAAATATATTTAAAATAAGAAAATTAGTTAAGATACAAAAGTTGATATTTAGCAATTTTGTTCAGTGTATATGTACATTTTATTTTCATATATTACAACAACAAAAATGGATTATTGCACTGGAGGTGATCTGATTTATTGTGTAATGTTTAAAACAAAAGAATGACAGTGCATAATTAAATAGTAGCATTTGAAGTACATTTACTACAATATTTTGTAGTTAAACTTTTAAATTACATTGTTTCATTATGTCCAAGGCGACTATAAAAATATTTTTGACATATAGGTCGTGCGTGGCCTTCTGGTTACTTGTATTATAAAAATGATTGTTATGAATCAACTATAGTTATTGTTGTGAAATTCCTAAAACTGATTTAATACTAGTTTGCAAATGGGCATTTTTGTAGATGTTATTTTGTAGTGCTAATCGACAAACTGCTTAATTCTTGTAATTACTATTTGAGTTTGTGTTGCCTGCATAGTATGGCAGACACTTAGGGATCACTTTTTCCACCATCTGTCGTCATCCGTCACACTTTAACCTGCAACATATCCTTGGCCATGACTTGAAAAATATTTAACCTATGTTCATAAAACTCCACACACATTTTCATCTTTCTCCAAGGAATGTCGTTAAACATGTCCAACAACTCAGACTTTCGTTTGGCAGAGTTATACCCCTTTTCATAAAACTTTTAACTGCAACCCAACCAAGCTGAAATAAGCACACGGCAGGCAACACAAGTGTTCCGTGGAACACCTTTCTAGTTTACCTATTTTGGTCCTCGTTTCAAGTGAATTTAATTATTATGTCAATGACGGTGTAATAGTAGGCTTCATCACTGGAAATGAATGGTTTTTCTGTGGACAGTGTAGGCCATATCTCACTCGAGATGTCCATATTCAGAGGGATTGTTCTAAAAAATAAATGCGACTCTCCGTGTTTTTATCACAGCTGAAATGTTATGCATGACAAATACAAATATGTTGATTACATTGTTCATCTTGAATAGACGTTTTTATGTAAAATGATTAAAACAAGAGGTCAATGACCTTGAAGCTCTACTGATTGATTTTGATTTCAGGAAGTAGTCGCTACAGACTTGTTTTTTGAAAATCTATTTTTAACCGTGGCGGCCATCTTGAATTTCAGGCCGACCTGAAATTTTGCTAAGATCAATAAGACATTAAGAGCAACATTCCTGTAAAGTTTCATGAAAATCCGTCAGGTAGTTTCAAAGAAGTAGTCGCTACAAGTTTTCATTATATAACTCTATGTAAACAAAGCAGCCATGTTTAAGGTCAAATCAAAACGATTTTCGACAAGGACCAACATCATGTCATACTGATCATTTTAGAAAAAGTCCCATATCAATATCTCTTATTGTTTTGAAGAAGTAGTCGCTACAAATTTATTTATTTTGAATCTATTTTTAGCTGTGGCGGCCATCTTGAATTTCCGGCCGACCTGAAATTTTTCTAGGATCAACTAGACATCAAGAGCAACATTCCTGTGAAGTTTCATGAACATCCGTCAAGTAGTTTCAGAGGAGTAGTCGCTACAAGTTTTTACGATATAACTCTATGTAATCAAAGATGGCCACTGGCAGCCATGTTTAACGTCGAATCAAAATAATTTTCCACAAGGATCTACATCATGTCATGCTGATCATTTTAGAAAAAGTCCCATATCAATATCACTTATAGTTTTCAAGAAGTAGTCGCTACAAACTTATTTTTTAAAAATCTATTTTTAGCTGTGACGGCCATCTTGAATTTCCGGCCGACCTGAAATTTTGATAGGATCAATTAGACATCAAGAGCAACATTCCTGTAAAGTTTCATGACAATCCGCCAAGTAGTTTCAGAGGAGTAGTCGCTACAAGTTTTTACTATATAACTCTATGTAAACAAAGATGGCCGCTGGCAGCCATGTTTAACGTTGAATCAAAACGATTTTTGACTAGGATCAACATCATGTAATGCTGATCATTTTAGAAAAAGTCCCATATCAATATCACTTATAGTTTTCAAGAAGTAGTCGCTACAAACTTATTTTTTAAAAATCTATTTTTAGCTGTGACGGCCATCTTGAATTTCCGGCCGACCTGAAATCTTTCTAGGATCAATTAGACATCAAGAGCAACATTCCTGTAAAGTTTCATGACAATCCGCCAAGTAGTTTCAGAGAAGTAGTCGCTACAAGTTTTTACTATATAACTCTATGTAAACAAAGATGGCCGCTGGCAGCCATGTTTAACGTTGAATCAAAACGATTTTTGACTAGGATCAACATCATGTCATGCTGATCATTTTAGAAAAAGTCCCATATCAATATCACTTATAGTTTTCAAGAAGAAGTCGCTACAAACTTGTATTTTAAAACTCTATTTTTAGCTTTGGCGGCCATCTTGGATTTCACATCAACATGAATTTTTGCTAGGATCAACTAGACTTTATGGGCAACATTTCTGTAAAGTTTCATGAATATCCATCCAGTAGTTTCAGCTGTGAAGTCGCTACAAATAAAAGTTTACGGACAGACGGACAGACGGACAGACGGACGGACGGACGACGGACACCGCACCACGGCATAAGCTCCGCTGATCTCTGATCAGTTGAGCTAAAAATAAATCTGTTGACAGTTACTTTGTTATATTATATTTCTGCCTGTGATTCTGAGGGAATTAAAAGTTGTAAGATTTTAAACCAGAACTACTTTTTAATTACATTGTTGTGACAGTTGTGGTGTAAGGCAAAGTCGACCCTAGTGAATCCAGAAATATTTATTGAATTAAAGGCACATTCTTGTAAATAAATGTAATATATATTAAAGTTAATCAACACTGTTTTTGTATTACGGGATATAATTCCCTCGGCCAGCCTACGGCACTCGTTTATTTACTATATATGTGAACAGTCTGAGGGAACTGAGGGAATTATATCCCATAATACGAAAACACTGTTGATTAACCTCTATATTTTCATATTTCATTGCCTGAAAAACGAAATAATTTAAAGGTTATTTAGACATGCTGACAAAAAGTAGGATACAAAGCAGTCTGGTTCTTACTCAAATCATATTTACAATAGCACACTTGACTTGAAGTAGCCATGTTTAAAGTGTATGGAGATGGGTGCCTTAAAAACTGACCTATTGAAAAAAAACTTTACCAGAATCGTAGGAGTGTAAGAAGTAGGTCCATGTCAGTGACGGAAACACTCTTGGTTGAAACTTGTATTCATGTAGATGCATCTATGTAGGAAATATCAGTGATTTCAGAATTAAACCCAGATCAGCCTGCACATGTTAGCCACTCAGTAAGAATGTTTTCAATAATATGTTATAGATAAAATAGCATCGGAAGGTTTGAATTCAAATTTGGCAGTGAAAGGATTAAGCAAAACCACTGGTGTATGAAGTATGTCAAGGTTGGTCGTGGTGACCTACTTCTCCTCTGTTCATTGGACCTTCATGAAACTTCACAGAACATTCCTTACAGCCAATAATGCCTTTCCTGACAGAGATGTAGAATTCCTAAAACCATTTTCATTTACGAGGGTCATTCAATAAGTTCTGTCACTGACGCGTTTTAACAATTATGTGCTCATTGCGAGTGTTGATGTTTGGTACCAAATGAGAGTTTCAATATAATTTAATTGATGGTAAAATGATTGCTGTATCTTTTGTGTGACTAAAGTTATGGAACATTTAATACACATCACTTATACATACCGAGGCATTTTTGTCCTGCGTTTTTTTCAGGTATGTTAATTATTACTTTTTTAAATGCCTGTTTCTCTTTAAGTACTTGTTGAAGACCTTTGAAATGTCCCATACATTACCAGTTATATCTGTGCATTACAAGATTCAGAATTTAAGCATGGTAGATGAAAAGGCATTGTCTTAGAAATTAACATTTTAAGCCAACGTGTAAAATTAATTTAATGATAAATGGATATTAAATGGAAGGGCAGTCTTCTGAAATAGCGTTTTTGGATGATCAATATTTTCACTAAACATTGTACAAAATTCTACAATAATGTGTTGAATATGAAATTTAAACACTGAAGGACTAGGATTTGTAAACAAATATGAAAACATATTAATACTATGAGAATAATTACGACATTTAAAAGATATAATATTTCCGTAAACAAAACGAAGAAAATCAGTGTTATTCCTGCTAAAATTAAGGGATATGCATTCACTCATATCTGGTCTTGCAGTTCTCGACAATCATTTTCATGGATTACGGGTGAATAACAACAGTTCCAAGCGTCTCAAGCGTCTGAGACTCTCCTAGATTGGTACCCGTACACCTGCAACACTCACAAGCTAGCGAGCAGAGCGGCAGATAGTCGGCCACGCACCAGTCTACCCACAAGGAGATTCCCCTGAGGTAGTTGCATGTAAAAACCGGAACAAACTTGGATGCGGAACTTTTTTCTCGAAATGTCGGTAGCGCATTTCCAATTATTTATTTTATTACTTTTGAGATAAAATCGGCAATGCGGCACCAAAAAAAGACATGCGGGCGGGCCTGAGAACCAGGTAATAATTTTTATGGCCTTACAAGAATAAAATTATAAAGAGCAATAACTCTAATCTGATTGAAGATTGGTTGTAGATCTCTGCACCTTTTCTCATTGCCCTTTATCATTGTGTGAAGTTTCATTGCAGTCCCATTAGTAGTTTTTTAGTTGTGCAGACATCAATTCCAAGAATAAAATTACAAAGGGCAATAACTCTAATTTAAATGAAGACAGAGTTATGGTTCTTGCACTCTGCACTTCCTCTCATTGACCTGTATCTTTTGATTGTATGAAGTTTCGCTGTAGTCCCATCAGCAGGTTTGAAAAACTCCGGACACCAGACGGAAGGATGGACAAAGTGGCGACTATAATGCTCAACCGAAACACAGCTTACGTGCAAAGCTTGATGTGGAGTGGGACTCACAAGGTGATTACATAAGCTATCTTTTTCTTCGAACAGTCGAGCTAACAAAGAAAGATCGGTCATGATGACGTACTTAAATTTAGGCGTTTAAAAAGAAAGTAACATTAGAGGAAAACCGTACTTTGCATACAAAACAAAAAACCTGGCAAAGATGTAAACTGCTTTAAACAGACTTGAGGCAACCTGAAGGCTCAGAATGTCAGATTAAATATGAATAAAACCATCATAATGTATTTCAGTTTCATATTTAGTGTACATATGCATTAATCTAGGCCCCCTGATCGGTCTGATTCAATTAATGTTAACGAAATAGTTTGGTCTGGACACAGACATAATAATAAACAGATAGGAAACTTCCTATCTTAATCAATGAAGTAACCAAAATAGCACGTGGCACCTTAACTTTTCCTTCTATCTTCTCTCTCAATTATTCACTGATTTTGATGAAAATACATTAAAAAAAATTCATAGTGAATAGTAAAATGGTATTGTAATAATTTGTTTTCAAAGTAAGAAATTGTATAAAAATATGTTTAAAGTAAAAATGTCAGAGTTTTTTGCTTTTTTTCTTAAAAATCAAGGTTCTGACATTAGTCAAAGTTTCCTTCAAACTCCTTTTTTGCTCTAAATGTAAGAGAAAGCAAAATACTATCATTGGAAAGACAATTAAATTTGTGATGTTATTTGGCATGAATGAAACTTGTATCTATAAAACTTTTCATGATGTGTTTAAAGTTGGAAAATATTTTGTGAAATTTTCGCACTGTACCACGTGAAATTTAGATAATTTTCGTAGTGTCCAATCTATTTGTTATTAGGTCTGTGGTCTGGAAAACTAGACAACTCAGTTGTATAAATCATATTAATTCATACGCAGATTCAATGAGGTTATGGACTCCTGTTTTGTGATCGAAGGACACTTTAATATTTGAACTATATGAACAACTTCAAGCAATATAAACCCTTTTTGAATTAATATGATTTTGCAACAAAAACCAACCCAGTCATCAAGATGACCAGACCAAACATGTTCCTAAATAATAATTTACCCTATTAAAGGTGTTAATATGCAGCTAAAATTAATGCATATGGTGCGCACCTTTCATATGAATCCATTTGTATATGGATCGACACCAGTATCTCTCTTCCAGATCGCATTCAGTCCCTTTGAAGTCTCTATCCCGCCTTCAACAGGCACATTTTACAACAGATGTATGCCTTTTCTAAACCTAATTATGAGGTATATACATTTTGAGAATCAAAACTATATAGACACATTATAAACGTCTTTAACCAACCAGCTGCAGGTCAAACTCCAAAACTGGAGCGTCAAATTACCAACTGATCATTCATTTTACTCATATTCAACCACCAGTATTTAAGAACCCATGAATAAACCTATACTTTTAATCAGCACATATACATTATTATATGACCTGAACACCTGGATAAGGTTTTGAAAAATGGTTCTGTAGTGTAATTTTTGTCGTTTGTTGGCGGGTTAGTTTCTTTAAGCTAAGGTGACTGGGAACATATTACAAGTCAAAACACTACAAATTATTAATCAATGTTTTATTACACAAAATCAACACATATTACCAATAGTTGTACTACGTTTTGTTGGCAACATTTATTTCATCATACTGAAATATTTTTAGCTGGTTGTCAGCACCGCCGGACATAAGAAGACTGGGTACCGACCAATCAACAGCCATGACCTTGTCTGTGTGACCCACTAGGTTGTACAGGGGAGCCTTTGGACTGAAAATAAACGCATACACAATGGCACATAAGTTTGTATCATACAGTTATTGATAGTTTTTTATTTACTAAATTACTATTAACCTATGCAGTGCAGGAAAATTTGTTTCTAAATTACTCGTCTTACGTAATATTTGAATGGTCAAATCAATTGTTAAAGAATTTATCTGAATTTTTACTTGTCCTGCATCAATGAGCAATCGTCCTGGCGAGCGGACGAGTGAAATTTTCGTGCCCTGCCTATGGCACGATCCACAATTTTGTGGACAATATTGTTAAAGGTTAAAATAGTGAAATAGTAATTCATATCACTTTTTATATTCGAAAAGACACACAAAAACTGGCTCGACTTGCTATTGTTTTTGTCATACTAGATACAGTACAGTAGTATTTCATACCTTCGTTTGTCCCAGAGTTTCATCATGTTATCATAGGAACCTGACAGGAATTGATGTTCATTGGTGTGCGACCATGTGACACTCGACACCCAGCCACTATGGGAGGTGTAGGTACACTTCACTATTGCTCCTTCTGTTCAAATCAAAGAAAGAAAAGTATGTGCAAGGAGACAAACTTTCAGATCTCTTTTTAGTAAGAACCGATTCAAAATATTTGAGCAATGAATGGTAAATTTACCATAAAGCACTTTTAGTATATATTTACATTATTTACTCGTTCTAGTACCAACAATGACATGCCTTGGTAATGATAAATACGTGCAAGAAAAATAAACACTGTCAAAATATTTTCAGCCCACGGAATATAAGAATCCATCATGAGTATCCATGCAAGACCTTGACCTTGTGGTCGCAGGTAATCAGAAATATGACGGAATGTTTTTGTAAGACCTTAGCAATCAACAAATAAAACACGGAAGTATATTGTGAAAGCATTTTGAGAATATGAGCAAAAATATAACATTACTAAACATTTTACTGAAAGTAGACCTAAACGCAAAACTACTGGTCGCTGGTGATCAGAAAAATGACATAATTTATTTGTCTGACCTTAGTAACGGACAAACAAGGCCAAAACAGTATAGTCCCCACCGGGGAATAATAACTGAGAATTGTGTTTAACTAGGTGCTTGTTAGAACACTATTTAATGGGCAAAACAGTTTATGGCGACTGTTTGTAACAAGTGCCTGTATTGACTGTGCTATTACCTGAGCTCCTGGGGTCCCAGAGTCTAACATGTCTGTCAGCAGATCCTGTTATCAGTAGTCGGTTGATGGGAGAGTATGACAAGTCCAGAAACACCTTGTTACCTTGCTGGACATGAATAAGAACGGATATTAGTCGTATAGGCTTTAGTGGGCACCACATGGCAATCTTGAACTATTTATCTACAACTCGATTTCATTTTGACATTAATTTGATTAAAACGGTTTGAATTGTTTTATAAACAAGATGCTCAAATATTGCAGAGCAATACACGTCCCCTACAGGGCATTTTAGTAACAGACCTTGACCATAAATGCAAATGCAATCTTAAATTTCCTTTCAGTAACAGTGACCTATACCCCAAGTGCAATCCCAAACTTGCTTTTCATGTTAGCTACCTTCACACTAACTTTCAGGCCAATACATCATTCCTAACTGAAGTTATTGAGCAAAAAACAATTTTCTATTTTTAGTAACAGTGACAATGACCTTGACCCCAAATGCAATTTAAGCATTTTGTTCATGTAAGTTACCTACCCATAAAGTTTCATTCCAATATCTCATCCCTAACTACAGTTAATGAGCACAAACCATTTATCTGTTTTTAGTAACAGTATATTTTTTACAATTTCTGTTGCCACAGCAACCACAATTTTTGACATATCAATAAAACAAAATGATGTACATGATCTCTCACTGCCTACACACACATTTTAATTAAATTATCTTAAGCATTTCTTTTGTTATCAAAGGATCAATATATTTTGTGTATTTTTACTATTTTTGCATACTTTTTGTCGAAACAACAAAATAAAATAATGTGCATAGTCCACTCATTGCCCTCTACCAACATATAAAGTTTCATAGAAATATCTTCAATTCTTCTCTCATTATCGTATGATCCACATTTGTGGGATGGACTGACAAACCTACAGTCCCGTGACGGACAGACATCCAAACTAAAAACAATAGGTCTCCCCCCAAAAAACAAACAATTTAGAACAAATAAATCAAATTTTGAGAAAGAAGCCACCTGTTACACCAAAGGCCATTTCTGTCACACAAAACTGCAACTACAATCAGCCCTTCACTTGGCATCTACATCTAGGAATGCAGTTGAAAGATAAAAGTAGACAAATAATCTATGGATTCATAAAAGACAAACAGCTTTGTGACCTAGACTAATCTAGGTCAATGCTATGTATGGATTTATAAACTTGACTAAGCACCCACGAAAGGCCGTGGGTGTCTTTTGACACTAGTACTGCCAGAAACATACAAACTAAACGGGTTATGGCATGGCAAAGAAAGTTTGTAAATAATATACATACCAGAGTAGATTTTTGTGTTGCCTGTTCCAGGTCCCACAGCCTGATTGTGTGATCCCATGATGCAGTGCACACTTCCTGATCATCAAGCCATGTGACTGCTGACACGCCCTCTGTGTGACCTGACAAGGTTAACATGGGCACTCGTGTTTGAACTTTGCGACCAGACAGCTTCTTTTTCTTTCTTTTTTGTTCCTCTTCCTCGTCTTCTGCCCCAACTTCTTCTTTATCTACAACTACACATGTAATATTCGTGACAATTTCGAACAGATAATCTCAGTACTGCAACTCAAAATGTAAAATTTCTCAATACCCTTTAACCTCATGGGAGTCCAATCTTTTTTGAGAATTTGATGATAGGTCCACGTATTCTTTAATATAAGCTTTGGCTAACAAGATAATGTTTTGTCGTTAAATGTTCCTTTGAGTAAATTGGGACTGTAACGGTTTCCTTAAAATAGCTATCCCGCCAACAACAGCCAAATTTTACAACAAATGTACAGTGTTTCTAAACCTACTGATGATGCACATAATTTACATATTTTGAAAATCCAATCTCTTTTGACACTATATAAACCGTTTTAACCAACCAGACCAAACCACAAAACTAGAGCATTGAATTGAGCATTACCAACTAATAATTCATTTTACGAATATTCAATCACAGGTATTTTAAGAACCGGTGAAAAACATATACTTTAAATTGGCACATACACATTATTATATTATGATCTGAACACCTGGACAGAGTTTTGATAATGGTTTTATAGTGTAATTTGGCAGGTTAGTTCCTTTAATATAAACTTCAGCTAATAAGACAATGTCGTTAAAGTTCCTTTGGAACAAGTTGCAAATTGGGACTGTAAACAGGTCCTGCATATTACAAAGGTATCCTTAAAAATAACTGCCTACAACATGAACGGCACCTAAAAAACATATATATTAAATTCGCCCGTTAAAATTGGAATTATTATGCAAAGAAAAAAGTTCAGTGAAGCATCTGATAAACAAGAAATGTCGGAGAGGAGGATGAATGGTAAAAAATAAGGGCTACTGGTATTCCAATAAAACATGCATGGGACCCAAGGCATGCACTTTTGCAACTGAATACCCATAATAGTAAAATTGAGTTTAAAGAACCAAATTTCGGAAATGTATATTAAATTGTCTTCCCAGGGTCCCAGGTATGTTTTAATGGAATAGCCCAAACTGTCATCAGTGTTCAGTTACTAAATAATAGTACATACACGACAAAAAACTATAAACTATAATCTGAATATAACTATACCTGCTGACCAGAGTTTTAACATTTTGTCCCAGGAGCCACTACAAAACTGCAAATATACAGCAGTACAAATAGACATTAATACAAGTCATCTATGCTTTCTTTCCTAATGTAATCTAACATGAATTGAATTGAATTGAATGTTGTTTAACGGCTCATCAACACAGTATAGGTTATTTAGAGCCGCCCCAGAGAGAGGGGAAGGATACATAGGAATCCGGGAACCTGCCCTACTCTTATTATCGAATAGATTCCTATGGTTCTTTAACGTGCTCGGAGGATAGACCGATACACGGGACCGCCCGGTTTACGTCCCCATCCGACGGACGAGGCTATGGTAAAGTGTCTTGCCCAAGAACACACCGACGGAACTCAGTGGCACCACGGAGGATTGAACCCGGGGCCTCTAATCTAACATGAACATAGATGTCAATTCAACAATGCAATAAAATCATTAATGTTGCAGACAAATAATCTAAAAGTATTTCCCCCCAAACTTAGTTTTAATACAAATATTTCACATTTATTTTGTACAATACTTGTGAATCAATATCTATTGTTTGGGGCGCGTGTTTCAGCCAAAGGTTTTTTGGACAATCTAGACAAAATTCTTCTAGTACCTAAATAAGCTGTATATCAGTGGAACAGACATTTTTAGTGGTAAATAAAAATACCTCTTTTCAAAATTGGTTCAAAAATTAAAAATTCATGCCCAAATGCTGTTTTTGATGGGAGCATTTTCAATGCAAAATTCTGCTGCATGAAAATTTGCGAGTTTTTTTACAATCTTTATCCAATATTGGTTTTAAATTGTTGGATATTCATAAATTAAGACTGAAAATTTTATCGCAAGATATGAATGCTAACTGAAGTCATTTGAAATTTCCTAATTTTCTGCTATTCTTCCAGCAAGGAATTAACATGGGAAAAGTTCCATCAAAAAATCATTTGGGCTGTAAAATATTTGTTTCTCAACCGATTTTCAAAACTAAAGTATTTTTATTTACCATTAAAATGTCAGTTCCACTGATATAGTAATTATGTACGTAATGTTAAAATTGCTCATGTTATTGCTGAAAACCCTTTGGCTGAAACAAGCGCCCCAAACAATAAGCCTTTTTAAAACTAGTTGTTATTAAATGTTTGTTTGTTTGTTTTGTTTATATGGTCTTTACGTCATTTTCAACACATGATTATTTTTTGTGGTGGAGGCAGACCACCCACTTTTCCTGGGTAGAACCAGTACTGTACACCTCCCGCCATCCGTAAGAATCAACACTTCCTTACATACAAGTCGAGCTCCCAGTGGGATTCGCACCGATAGTGAGGGGTGAGAAGGTTTACAACGCAGCGTCTTTAACCTCCAGGCCACGGAGACGCTCAAGTCATTTCACAACAAGATCTTATTGAAACAAAACGCAGATCACATGTTGTGAATATCCGTAACAATTCACAACAAACCAGTTAACAAACAATAACAACAGACAAAGTGCCCGGCAAAAAGCAAGAAGAGCATAAAATATGAATAAAATTAAATTTGCGACAAAACATCAGAGGGAGATGAGATGAAGTTTCCCATCCGAAATGCCTCAGGTAGGGAGCAAACCCATGAGGGGGCAGAGGTCTGTAGCTCTGATGTGCAAGGCCTTATTCACTAAGTTACTAAGGCTGCCTAAAAACACAGTCGATAAATGTATGTGTTGGACCTCTTATGGAAGACCATTTCACTTTGGAGGCCAACTTTTCTGACAGGATGTTCTTTCAAGATGTTTCTACTGTACACTCAAATATTTAAACATAATTATTCCTTGCATACCGAATAAGATAATCCGTGTTTTACATGGGTGATGAAAAGCCCGATCTTACACGTGGGGGCAGATAAAAGTCGTGCACTGATATCAACATTGACAGTTGCATGACGTCATTGTGTCCATAAACATGCAAAACATTAGTAGTTGGCGATGTCAACACGCAGAATGAAAAGGATACACAAGAAGGAGAATCAATCAGGGGTATCTAGTTAAGACAGGGAAATTCCAACCCTCGTTATAACTGTTTTAATCGGAAGCTCGGCAGAGCCAGATACCCGTGGAAGATTCGTATAGACCTACTCTCTGTTTGCTTTTATCGACTGCTACACAGTCGACACTTCCAGCATGCCCACGACAGGAGTGAATACAGTCTACTTCATTTTTCTTCTCATCCCATTGCCATAGTAACACTGTCTGGTCATGCGAGCCTGACATAAAACTGCTCAGCTCATCACCTCCTGTAATTAAGAATACAATTATTCACATAAACTTTTTAAGCCTTCATAACAATCGTTCACATTTTCACAACAGGACATGTATTTTTGGCAGTAAATACATGATTCCAAGATGACATAGTGAGATTTTACGTTAGTAGCGCATCCGTAAAGACAGTGTTTGAAACCTTCTCACCTCTCACCGATGCGTGTTCAAATCCCACTGGGAGCTCAACTTGTGAAAAGTGTTGATTCTTAAGGATGGTGATAGATATACAATACTGGTTCTACCCAGGAAAAAGTGGGTGGTCTATATAGCCTAAAATGTACTGAAAATGATGTAAAAAATCATTTACTAACACCTATGAAAGATACAATGTTGTATCAAGGCCATACACTTTACAGGCTGGGCATGACCAGGTGTGCAAATATATATTACTTATCACATAACTTGCAGTTTGGAAGTGTAATAATAAGGCCAAATTATTGTTCAGTCTTTTCCATTCAGCTTGGTGTGCATCAGAATTGCCTAATCTTTTTGGAACTTTTAAAATACCGGACAACGGAAATCGACGGGGTAGTTCAATTGTTCAATGTTGTACAGAGAAGACCGAGTCAATAGCCCAGATTGGTAACATGGTTTGCTTCCCTTTAATGGGAAATACAGAGTTGTCATATTTTTGACTTCCTGTGAGCAAATCACTTTTCTTATCTCAAAACCGAAGAGCTTGTAAAGACATATTTCCCAACGCTATAATCAACTGGTCACAGAAAAAACATGGAAAGCTTGCTTTAATCACTGCTGACATACCGAGCAGTTCAGGTTTATAAGCTGAGGCCAGATTAAAGTTATTTCTTTGTTAAGCATTGCTATATTGAATATTATCTAGGTTATAACTAAAAAAAAAAAATGTACTTGACTTCAATGAAGAAAAATATAAGTTAATAATTTAGCTGTACTCAATACAAAACTTTTCCTGAAATTATTGTTTTCCAAAACAACCAAAACACAATGAAAAACATGCTTTATATGTTTACTACATACAAAAGCTTTAATGAGCGGGCCTCGTCATCTGAAATTTAATTGAATAACACAATTTGCTCATGCAATGTATGTCTAACAGTGATATACAGTAAGGGTTCAAACTATTGGATATGCAAATTATTACTCTTGGACATGCAGAGTTGTAATATCCAACTTCCTGTGAGCAAACTGTGTAAAACGCTGAAGAGATTTTAAAGGGACATAATCTTTTAAAGTAATTACCGAACTGGGCTATATACGACATATACAAACATACGACGTCATCAGACTTCAGCCTTATATGTAGGCAGCTACAATAATAAATGTTCTTTTTTTGCAGTTGAGATAAACAGAATCTCACAATCGTGCCTTTGCAGCATAATATAGTTTATCCAACTTGTTTAATAAATTCAATATTTAACAGGCACTCATGTAAGATCCTCTGTGTACAACATACCATGCTGTATCCATGCCACACACTTTACTGGCTGGGCGTGGCCAGGTATTGCAAGTATAGGATCTCCCTTGGTGGACCAGAGTCTTAATGTGTTGTCATAGCAACCAGATAGGATACTGAAAATATATACACATGTACATTTGAACGTTTGACGGATAGGTATTCTTACTATAGTCTCATTTTATTTCATTACCTATAATCATTTATGTTTTTTACACTAAAATGGTGAGTTTACTTCTAAATATTTAGTGTTTGTATATATGTCTTTTTATGTGTGTGTGTGTTTTGAAGAACACATTTTTTTATATATAAATTACAGTTCAAATTGTATTTTTAACAGTTTAAATTGTTTTAAGATTTAAATATTCTATGCC
Source organism: Cyrtodaria siliqua (assembly GCA_037043455.1). NCBI lineage: Eukaryota > Metazoa > Mollusca > Bivalvia > Adapedonta > Hiatellidae > Cyrtodaria > Cyrtodaria siliqua. The sequence goes on from JAWPHD010007248.1 coordinate 76,790, forward strand.
TTAAAAAATAAAACGAGTTTGAAGCAAATATGGTCAAATATGCACCCCCACCCTTCACCCAACCCCTTACCAATTATTGCAGGCTCTAATACAGCTGACCCAGTCATCATGGTCGAGGGAATCCTCGGGTCTAGGTGCCGGGTGCCTCTCTACATACTCTATCTCTACCACAGCTTCCTGTTAACAATATATTACAATATGAAAACTCTGTACATAAAGTAACAAAAAAAGAGCACAAAACTGTGAAAGAACCTTATTAATTATGTGTTGAAAAAAAACAAACATGCAAGTTCAACAGCATATAAAACATTCAGGAATTAAAAATTAAAATTTCTGAATACGTTAAATATATTGAAGTTCTCAGGGTCTGGAAAAACATGTCCAAGTGTCTCTTCATCATCGTGGCATTTCTAAAATTAAACTTTAATGTCACTTTCTTAGCGTAACTGGCTAAAATGTTGGTCTTTAGGTAACATATTGTGGCATATCAAACTCAACACATCATGTCTGTCTGCATGGAAAACATTGTAGCAAATTAAATTTGAATGAAAACAAACCTACCGAAGATATATTCTTCTGGTCTATATGTTTTTCTAGTGAGACCCGTAAAAATTCTCCATCGATGAGGAAGTCAAACTCTATACCAGACTGCTCATCAGAAGTTTCTGTAAAAAATAATAATGACATTCTAAATAAGAAAGAATATATGAAAACATAAATATTATTCTAAGTTAAAGATGAATGGCCACCCTTTTTGTAGTATTATCAATTAACAAATTTAACTCTTAAACAACATATGAACATTTCTTGATAGTCTCGGAGAAAAACATATATTGAAAACCACTACTAAGTTGTATGTAAAAAATAAGTATTATTTGCATGACGTAGATACTACTGTTACCACTGTGTGACTGTACGGGGAAATGAGGTTGCCAGATAATTGACAAATACAATTACCTGTGGATTAATTTACCTGTTCAAAGTTTTCTATGTCATCCCATAAAATATTGTCCTCGCTTTTCACAGATATTGCAATGTGTGAATTGTAAATATATCTATTGTTGTGTATTGATTTCGATTTAAATAAACATAAACATGTTCATGAAGCAAAACATTGCCGGAGAGCTATAAGTTATTCCTTTTATCTTTTAAAGCCACTTTGTTCTTTATCGGACGTTTTAACCAAGACACTTTCATATTTATTTCACCGTCACCTTTTATTGTGGTCTGACTGTTTGCAGGGTGTGTTGCAGTATACATAGATAGATAGTTAACTAACAGATCTCACATTTTAAATTATCAACAATCAGCCATTTTTTTCATCATTCTGGGAATGGTACCGGTATCCAGTCAATAGGGAAAACTCGAATTGCTTTGCCTTAAATTGGGAATTTTTCAATATCAAACAAAAGCAATACTACATATGCCTAAATCTACATATGTAAGACCTCTGCCGTATGCCTAAATCTACATATGTAAGACCTCTGCCGTATGCCTAAATCTACATATGTAAGACCTCTGCCGTATGCCTAAATCTACATATGTAAGCCCTCTGCTGTATGCCTAAATCTACATATGTAAGACCTCTGCCGTATGCCTAAATCTACATATGTAAGACCTCTGCCGTATGCCTAAATCTACATATGTAAGACCTCTGCCGTATGCCTAAATCTACATATGTAAGACCTCTGCCGTATGCCTAAATCTACATATGTAAGACCTCTGCCGTATGCCTAAATCTACATATGTAAGACCTCTGCCGTATGCCTAAATCTACATATGTAAGACCTCTGCCGTATGCCTAAATCTACATATGTAAGCCCTCTGCTGTATGCCTAAATCTACATATGTAAGACCTCTGCCGTATGCCTAAATCTACATATGTAAGACCTCTGCCGTATGCCTAAATCTACATATGTAAGACCTCTGCCGTATGCCTAAATCTACATATGTAAGACCTCTGCCGTATGCCTAAATCTACATATGTAAGCCCTCTGCCGTATGCAAGTTTGCAGAGTTCTGTCTCAAGGGAGTTGGTAAAAGCAGCAATCCTTATGCCATAGTCTTCTTTCTCCAATGTTAGTTTATACATATTATGTGAACAAGTTATGTTTAGTAAATATTAAAGCACTCTTGTTTGGTAATAGAAGGGAATTCATTGTATTTAATATGAAAAATAGCTTTCTCAATTTATAAAATTATAACTTAAGATTGTATATGGCCAAAAAGAAAAACTGATGTGTTTCCAGTTCCAGTTGCCCGACCGACTCTATTTTTAAGGTGCCGACCCCATTTTATGCCAAAATGATTTATTTTTTTAATAATAATAAATCTAAAATAATAATAAATTTTGTTCTGAATGATGATTTATCACATAGCTAATGATAGCTTACATCATGGAAGTGAAACATAACACCAGTCTGTATTTTCTGTAATCCACTGGGCACTGGTGGTATAACTAAGCAAATTACCGAATTACACAGCAAAAGGGAAAATATTTAGGTAAGCCATATGATTTGCCTGGAATGTCATTTATGTTTTATAATAATTGCACTTGACATTAACAATGCTGAGATATAAAAAACAATTGGACACAGGGGTGTAAAATTCCACTCGCCCACTCGCATTGGCGAGTGCAAGCTGCCTGCGGACGAGTAACATTTGGTGTCTGGTTGTCCGACGGCGAGTGACTTTTTGCACTATAAAAATTAAGTTAAACTATCGTTCATACATGATGTTTCAAATCTGGATCATTTCCGACGCGTAAATTTGTTCCGTATTGTCGTTTGCAGGACCCAGATTAACAGGTGTTTGTTTGTTACCAGATAACCCACGCGTCATATAGACTGTGATTCATTTCACGCTAAAATCAATTGCAGTGTGATGCAAAGTCTGTGTCAGCGACTGCAAGCGGATTCATCCCGAGTGTCGGCGAATCAGAACGGGTATGGCTGAACAACAAGCGTAGTTCCCAACCGCTATTAATTAGCTCTGGCGTCTATTATTGGTCCAATGGAGACAAAATACTGGAGAAAGTTCAGCAGAATGTTGTTGTTGTAGAAGTTAATTTTCTGCCGCGCTTATTTTTTTTTGCCCACTCCCCGACGATGTGACAGTGTATGAGGACAGGTTGCAGACCATAATATTAAATGTGCTGTTAGATAATATGGCGCTTTCTTTATTTGCATAACAATAAAATATCCACATACTGCCTGTCAGCTACTACAGTGTCTGTGAGTACACAAATGTGCTTATTGTAGCTTACTATAGTGGTGAAAAATAATATTCAGGTTATATGCCGCAGGGCGAGTGGTAAATTGGTAAGGGCGAGTAGCTTTTTGATTCCACTAGTCCTGCAGGGCGAGTGGATTTTTCCAAATTTTTACACCCCTGAGACATGGTAATGCCGAGATATAAAAAAAAATGTTGATGCCCGTATAACAAGTTAAAAAGGTTAACATAACATCTATTTTGGAGAAAGTAGGTCATAGTGACCTAGTTTTCATGGTATGGTCAGTGCTTGATGAGAGGAAGGTGCCGTTAAAATTTGATGAAGATCGGACATGATAATGCTGAGATATAACAAAAACTTAATCCCCACCACCCAAACTTTAACAAAAAGGTTAACGTAACGCATATTTTGGAGAAAGTGAGAAAGGCGAGCTGTTTGATGAAGATCGGACATGGTAATGCTGAGATATATAGAAAAAAAAAAATGTTGACGCCCGCCCGGTTTATGCCAATCTATTAGCCATTGTTTTGTTTTTAAAAAAAGACTTATAAAAATAAATAAATAAATGCCTACCCTATTTGTTTAGAGCATGCAACAGAACACACACACATTTATCTTTTTGTTCTAAATTAATAACATCTGTCTTTGTCTATAACCAACAGTTTAATATTCTGAAACAGTCGTAACTTTGGTAGATGTTTTAATACCTGTTGTGAGCAGTCCATTTATAAGTGCACTTAAGTCATCAGTTTTGACTGTAACAGGTACAGAGAATGGTGAATCTGGAATGGAGTACCTGTGAATAAGAAACAAAAATTGCATTACAAAACATCTTATTAGGTACTAAGTGACCAACCAAACCTTTTGTTTCTTATTATTGAAGGCTTGTAGTGACTTGATACATAGTAACATACATGTAAAAACCGAATGATTCCGGAAATGTCACACTGCATGCAATATTTTGTGATTTTGTCAACAATTTTGAATGAGTCAAAAAAGCAAAGGACACAACATCGGAAATGTTTTCTTTCTGAGTGTAATGGGATCAGAAAAAGTACACATAAATATTTAGGCACTCCAGGGTTCTATAAATGTGGATTTTCAAAAGTCACTTGCCCTGCCCATAATGTCACTTGCCCCACATTTAAGAACACTTAATTGCCCTAAAAATAGGGTTTTCCATAGGAATTGTTTAAGAAGTAGCAGCAGTTAAGCTTATTTATCAAAAGTGAAAGTTCAGAACCTGAGAAAAAGGTTCCGTGATTGTTTTAAAATCACAAAAACCCATGACATGCACATATCGCTAAGTTTTGCAACTTATTTGTGCAGTATGCACTTCCATATATATGCTTAATTACAGACTATATCAAGGAAATACACCAAATAGCTCATAAAATCACATTGATAAACAACTGCTTCGAGTAAAAGAAAGTGTACTTTCGTTATGAAAAATCTTCGGCTAGATTATCTAAACAAAAACATAACATCACGTGGGTCTGTCAATCATTATTTTGTCGCATTAAATTTGCAAATTAAGAAAGAGGTTTTTGTATTTGATTGATGGAAGGTCCAGAGATTATTTGGAAACAATTCCTGCTAGTAGCTATGTTTATGGTTGGTAGGTCACGGACATGATTACCGCGATTTCATTGGACGATAGACACACGTCTGACGGTCGTGTCAGGATAAAGTGTGATACGGTGTTGTTTTCAAACGGTGTGACATGTGTGTGGGTTACTCAGTTGTTTATTGAAATAATGACACAAATTAAGCTGCCTGGGGCGAGACTGTTGATTGTACCGAAAGTTGTTTGATCTTATAAACAATCACTAGCGGCGAAAAACAGCGGCCAGTTTTATTCAGTTATTCTGATTAGCAGGCCACTTGATTTGTTCTGGAATGGAAACGTCCAGTCAGACAAGTCGGGGCAACCAGATTTGCGAAGGTCACTTGGCAGCACCCAAAATCCACTTGCCCGGGGCGTCGGGTAACCGTATTTCTGGCGCTCGGCGGGTTTGAACTCGGGGACCCCTTGCATGTGAAGCGGACTCTCTACCAATGACGCCATAAAAGCCATCTCTGCGGCGAGACAGTAGTGACATGCTTATAAATCTTTTTATTTATCTATCCCCCAAATGAGTCCTGCAGAAATTATTTGGAATTGGTTGATGCCGGGTTCAGATTCGATGCTGAGACTGATGATCAACGAATTTTGTATTTTACAGAAATACAGATTTTACTTTATCAAAAGTTATTTAAATATCCTCGTTTTAAATAATCATAACGGTCTATGCAATACCTAGATTGTTTTGTATAAAACTTCACTTGAACATGCGGCGCATTCGACTCCATTTTTAAATCTATATCATGCTGGCGCTTTATGGATTACGAGAAAAAGCACAAGATACAAAAAAGACAGAAAAGGAATGAAAAGAGCAAAATGTGTCATATATATAAGTAGCGTTTAAAAAAAAAGATTGATGAGAACGGAAACTAAAGGTTAATACATGTAAAACTAAAGGTTCACACCTATAAAACAAAATAAGTATATTTAGCAAAGGCAGATTGAAACACAATATGTATTTTACAAAATCAGACAAAATCTAATGAAAATGAATACACATATCTTGGTATACAGCTCAGCACAGACCTAATAACAAGCATTTATTAATATGTCTGTGAGCTCAGTCACTTTGGTTTTGCCATGGACATATGTATGCGTAGTAGGTGTTGTTTTTTACATTATCTAAGTGAGGTTGCACATTCAATGGATACGACATCGAGATCAGATTCCACAAATGGTGCATGGTATATATTCTGTTGACATTTTATAGGGATGGTTTGCGAAAATGAGATCTAGGGTTTTGCGTGTTGTTTACCTACTTTTGCGTGAGTGTTAATACTGTTAATACTGTCTTCGAGGCCAGTTCAAACCATTGGTTTCTTGGGCCCTTTTTGAAATGTTTTCCCAGTCTGGTGGTACGCCACTGAACTATAGTGCACAGTTGTCGTACAAATTCGAGACCTACTTTCGTAGGCCCATTTTGATAGTCTTTTAAATTTTCTGGTAATTGTTTACACTTTATACACTGTCTTCGAGGCCGTTGGTTTCTCGGGCCCTTTTGGAAAAATATGTCCAGTCTGGTGGTACGCCACTGAACTATAGTGCACAGTTGTCGTACAAATTCGAGACCTACTTTCGTAGGCCCATTTTGATAATCTTTTAAATTTTCTGGTAATTGACTGTGAATGTGAATGGTCATCAATAATGTCAAGTAGTTGATGATGTTTGCTGGTATTATGTTTTCCAGTAACAACACATTGGACATCCCAGTCAGTGCGGACCAAGTTGAAATATTAAATATCCTCGATAAATAAAGATATTATTATTTTTATTATTGTTAAATCACATCTAATTGGTGTGCGCATGCGCGAGAAAATGTCGCGATTTTTATAAAGGGAAAAAACACCCTGTTTATTATTAAAATACAGTGTTTTCTCATTGCATATTTCGAGTTGTAAGTGCATAAAAGTGTATAAACAGGTTTGCTTTGTATAAATATGTCTGAGTAGTGTTCCCCTTTGCTGAGTACGTGTCTGGAAACCACCTTGTACATTTTGGCCATACCCCACCCACCAAGCTATGCTACGAAGGAATCCACAGAGCTTTACCATGACACTTGGAGTCGTATTCTGTACACTACTCGTAATCAGCAACATCAAGACAAGAATCTCCCCACCTCACAACCACCTACCAACTTTCCTCACTGGAATCTCCGTCAATACCCTGAGGCATAGACTCTGGCTATTTGGTGAGCCCCACCACCCACGTAAAGGAACAACACTACTAGTTAACATCCTCCAACTCTGTGGTGACATCGAATCCAACCCTGGACCAGCAGGAAATGCACAGGTATACCCATGCGGTCTCTGCGAGCAACCAGTCACATGGGAACACAAGGATGGACTCTGTTGTGATGGCTGTGATATATGGCACCATCGATCTTGCCTTGAACTATGCTCTGCAGATTACGACCTACTTGCGAAGCACTCCCATGTACAGTGGCTATGTTGTAAATGTGATAGCATAAACATTACTAGTTTTACATTTAGAAGCTTTGAACTGAGTACTTCAAACATTTTCCATCCGTTATCGTCCATTGATTCTACCATAGACTCTTTCACATCTAGTTCAGCGTTCAGCCCCCTGCATGTCAGCAGTCCAGCTGAAAGACACAGCAGATCACGTCAACAGGGTTTCTCCTCATCGACCCAGTCCCCGACCAACACCTCTTCATTGTTTTGCGTTTCAGAAAAACATAATCTTCGGATTATGAACGTCAACTGACGGAGCATTGGTGGTGGGAAAAGCGCAGAACTCCAAGCAGCCCTTCACTACATAAAGCCTGACATAGTCTGCGGCACAGAATCGTGGCTAAAGGGCATTCAGCCAGGTAAATCTCCAGCCCTCGACGCCATTCAGTCATGCGAAGTATTCCCAACCCACTACAGAGCTTACAGAAACGATAGAGGAACACTCTGAGGGGGAGTTTTCGTCCTAGTACACGAGGATCTGATAGCTGAGGAACAACCTGAACTGGTCACGAAATGTGAAGTAGAATGGGTCCAAGTGAAACTCAAGGGTATGAAGAACCTCCTAGTCTCCTCATTCTACATGCCCCATCGGAACATGGCTGATGTGAACGAACTACGGAAGTCAATCGACCTGGCGATGAACGACAAAGAACGCCTCACCATTATAGCCGGCGACTTCAACTGCCCCGCCATAGATTGGCAGAACCTCTCTGTACAGCGAGATGCTCAAGACAAAGATGTTCAACAGGCTCTACTTGACCTGTCCATTGACTTCAATCTCACTCAAGTGCACGACAAGCCAACTAGAGAAAACAACATTCTGGATCTTATATTTACCACGAATCCATCCCTCATTAAATCCACTTCCAACGCACTTGGTATCTCCGACCATGACATTGTAGTTGCTGATTCCGTTACCAAGCCATATTATGCCAAACAGAAACCCAGAAAATGTTATACGTTCTCCAAGGCCAACTGGGAAACTCTAAAGAAAGACATATCAACCATCTCTACAGAAATCCTACGACTATACCGAAACAACTCCAATGTACACCATCTCTGGGACACCTTTAAAGAAATGCTCAACACAACAATTCAAGAAAACATCCCATCCAAAATGAAGTTTTCAAGAAACGCAACACCATGGATCACAAGAGAAGTAAAAAGACAGCTCAAGCGGAAAGCTAGGATCTTCAAAAAGGCCAAGAAAACCAACATCTGGACAAACTACAGAAAATGCCAAAAGGAAACTAAACGGCTCATCCGCAAAGCTGAATGGGACCATATCAACAAAGTTATCAACGAAGGCCTGGAAAACAACAACACCAAACCCTTCTACAACTACGTTAAGTCCAAGAAGGAAGACAACATAGGCATCGCCCCTCTACGGAACCATGGCCACCTTGTCAGCGACTGTAAAGGTAAAGCGGAGATCCTGATCAACCAATACCAGTCAGTCTTCACGAAGGACAACAACAATCAGCCACCCCCTCCACTCTCCAACCACATAGATGAGAGCATACCCGCACTACATATCGGGGAAGAAGGGGTACTGAAGCTTCTAAAAAATATCTACATTAGAAAGGCAACTGGCCCAGACGAGATACCAAACAGAGTCCTCCAGGCGTGTGCGACAGAAGCCACCCCAGCCATTACCGCCATCTTCCAAAAGTCAGTTGACACCGGGGAGCTACCCAAGGACTGGAGAAGCGCCAACATTGCGCCGGTCTTCAAGAAAGGGGATCGCCATACTCCAGAGAACTACCGCCCAGTGTCCCTCACTTGTGTCCTATCCAAACTACTGGAACATATCATTTGACACCATATGCTCGACCACCTAGACAGACACAGGGTACTTACCGACCTCAGTCATGGCTTCCGTTCAGGCTACTCTTGCGAGACACAACTAGTCGTCACAGCTCACGATCTACTCGGCTACTATGACAAGAATAAACAGGTCGACACAATGATACTGGACTTCAGCAAAGCATTTGACACCGTCCCCCACCAACGACTTCTCCTAAAGCTAGAGAACTATGGTATCCGTGGCCCCCTACTCGACTGGATTGCCAACTTCCTCCAACAGCGTGAAATGTGCGTGGTGGTGGAAGGTGAGAAGTCCCGCCACGTCCCAGTAGGATCCGGCGTACCCCAAGGCACGGTGTTAGGGCCTCTGCTGTTCCTCTGCCACATCAACGACCTGCCCGAGAGAGTCAAGTCCCACATACGCCTGTTCGCGGATGACTGTCTATTATACAGAACTATTAACTCCATCAAAGACCACGAACTCCTCCAACTAGACCTATAAAATCTACAACAATGGGCGCATGACTGGGGTATGAAGTTCAACGCCAAGAAATGCTATCTCCTCAACAGCAAACATAAGTCCAGCTATTTTTACACCATCGACGGCGAAATTCTAAAACAAGTTCAAGAAAATCCTTACCTTGGAATTACATTCTCTGATGACCTGAAATGGACTACACATATATCGAAAATCACCAAACGTGCTAACTCTACCCTTGGATTCATGAGAAGAAACCTAAGGCACTGTCCTTCTAGCTGCCGGAAGAACGCCTACCTCGGACTGATTTGCTCCAAACTGGAATATGGGTGTGTTATCTGGGACCCCTACCAGCAAGGCGAAATCGACAAGCTAGAGCGGATACAGCGATCATCCGCACGCTTCATCAAGAAGGATTACAGATCCAGACAAGATGGATGTGTGACCACCATGCTGAAGGACCTGGAACTGGCCCCACTACAAGAAAGACGACGCCACCAGCGGCTGACGTTCCTGTACAAGGTGGTGGAAGGGCGGAAGGGCACGTCCCAGCTATTAATTATTAATATTGAACACTATCTGAACTCCCCCCCCCCCCCCCCCCCCCCCAGGCCTAAACGAACAATTAGAGCTAAGAAATACGAGGACTACATACATAAAAACATTGTTGCAAACCAAGTGAACAATAACACAAAGTGTTTCCAATTAATACAGACAAATAGTGATAATTTCAAATACTCTTTCTTCCCAAGAACAGTGATAGATTGGAATAAACTCAGTGACAATATTGTGAACCAACAGACCATCGAAAGCTTCAAAAGTGAATTAACATTACCAGACTAAATTTTACGCGCACACCAGCCCGTTGAATAAAAGCCAGTATTGGTTACTTCGACGTATCTACTCAGATTCAGATCTATGACAATGACGATAGATTATACGACCTAATGATTCGTTTAAGGGCGCCATAGGACTCCGTCATGACTCTGGCCTTTTTATGGGGTTCTTGCTTCCCTATATACAACGCAGGCCTGCCAAAACTTTTAAACACAAAATCCTGAGATTTTTAAAATTTAAGAATTAAAACGCGCAAAGAACATTTTAAATGGAAATTTGGAGCTTGTGACTTGATTTTCGCACTATTTTTTTAAAGCGCAAATTTAAATTATTTATGCAATTATTACAAGTTGATGCATTGTTTGATATTTATAGAAAATAATAAATTAGGTTTCTATCACAACTGTTTTTTTATGGAAGTGCTCTTACTTTTCTATACAGACACCAATTCGGGAAATAGCTAATAATCTGTGAAAGTATAGCTGTTAAATCATGAACATTTTGTTTTGCTGGAAAATCCGGAGATTGTACACATAAAGGGAATGTAGCGACACAGCCAAACTAGCTCTATTATTGAGAGTTCTGAAAAACTTGGAAAAAGGTGAAAGAATTATCAAAATCGGATGATAAACAAAAAAGATATGACCATTTAAAGGTTGGTCTAAAACGAATATGGGAGCCGCCATTTTTAGAACTATGACGTCATAGTTCCATATTACCATACATGGAATATTGATAAATATCATTTAAAACGAAGAAAATCACTGCAAATGAATGCATTTTTTTACTGGTCATAAAAAGCATTATTGCCATTAAGTATTACATATTTTTCTTACAGTTGTTGTCATATTCCCCAATAAATCAGTAAAATTTCATATTTATAGATATTCCATATGTGGTCATTTAGAACCGTGATGTCATAGCTCTCAAAATGGCCGCTTCCATGTTCGTTCCAACATAAACTTCAAATGATCATATCTTCTTTGTTTATCATCCGATTTTGATAATTCTTTCACCCTTATTCCAGTTTTTCAGAACTCATAATAATAAAAATGATTTGGCTGTGTCGCTACATTCCCTTTAAATCCGGAGATCCGGAGAGCGACTGAAACATCCGGAGAATCCGGATTTTAGGCAGGCATGTACAACGTAAATGTCTTTTGGAAAGTATTCCAATGAGGAGTTTCAATTCCAATAATTTCATCAGTTATGATGTCTAGCATTATATCTAGGTCATTTTTTTTAATTGTTTGAAAGTTAACTGCTAATATGTTTAAATGGCAGCTTCTTATATTATTTTTCTGCTCTAGTATTTTGTTATTGTTAAGATCAATTACATCAATATGTTGTCTAATAGTTTTTGACCGACTTAGATAAATAGGCAATGAGGCAGCCAGCAGTCAGCCGGGAATATCAGAGCTGTTTTGATCCGTGATACTTAATTTAACAACGATTCTGATTGGTTAAATAATGATATTGAGAAATTTAACAGCCCACTTTTGATGCAATGACTTGATATAAGGTTATACACGGTATTTAACATACCACCTTACCAGTCGACATGGTACCAAGTGTTGCATGTGTTAGATGCTAGTCTTTTCACTTTCCAATTTACATCTTTGTTGCCAGTGTCACATGGTCACCTTTTATACATTGTTGTAGCTATGTTTCATATTCAACACAAGTTATAAGCGTCTCCGTGGCCGAGTGGTTAACGACGTTGCGTTGTAAACCTTCGCCTCTCACCGCTGCGGGTTCGAATCCCACTGGGAGCTCGCTTGTAAGTGAGAAAGTGTCGATTCTTACGGATTGCGGGAGGTATACAGTCCAGGTCAGGCCAAATCATGATTGTTCAAGAAGTGGATATACGGTGCATTTTCCAAAAGCATGTAACAAACAGTTTTACAACAATGTAAATCTTTTAAAATATGAACGATTTTAATTTCCAGTTTGATTGCAAACCAGTGAAAATGACTGACATGCCTGTTAAAATGACTGTTTTTCCGGTGTCCAAGGGTAACATAGTAGGAGGCCTTTAAACAAAAGATCTCTCTGACCAAGTCATTGCACCAGTGAAAAGTAGGACTATATATAGCTAGTAAAATGGAGAGAAACGTGAATAAACATACTCATTAATAGAAATGTCGTTATTGTATTATAGTTAGTGGGTATGCAATATATGTTTATATATGTCTGTTTGTATGCGTGCGTACATGGTAGACTTTAAAATAATTACTTATCCTCGACCACCGGATGGGGACGTAAACCGGGAGGAGTCTATTCCCCGAACACGTAAACTAACTAAAAGATAGAGTAATTAAGACACTGCACCCGGATTCCTATATATCCTTTCCCTCGCTCTATAGCTGTTCTAGACAACTTTAGATAATCTATTGATGAACCGTTTAAACAACAATTAAACATTTCGTATAGCATGTTCCTAAATATAGAATGACGTAGCTATTGATCCAGTGAAACATGTCAAGATCCGACTAACAAGTCTGAACGTATACATATAGTTATATACGGACATGCTCAGTGGGCTTCCCCGATAGTAGGCCTATATATAGGAGAAGTTACCGGCTGAGTTCATACAACTATCAATCCTTTGCGGTTAACAGTATATTATCGAGATAACTACAGAAGTAACACTCGAGCAGGAGTTGTCTTACTGCATTTAAAGGTAAGTTGTTACAATATTATGTGTGTTAACTATATTATTAAAAAATTGTTGATTTCTTTTTTGAAAGACTGCTTTTATGATAAATGATTTTTTTATTTTTTTTTTAACATGAACCTTTTGTTCTATGATTACACAATATGGCATAAAAGGGTACATACAGTAGACGACACTTATCGTATCCCATTTATACTGTATCTTTTATTTATCTTTTAAGTAGAATGTACTATTTTGACAAAACATCGTATGACAACTCGTCAATCTATTATTTAACAGTTTCGTAAAATTTGGTAATCGGATTACGTTCAGTCACCGCCTCAAAGAACGTATTCAAAATTTGAGCAAATAATGATAAAAAGGAAGGTTTTATTAGCATTTAAAATCTGGGTACTTGTAAGTGTCGTCGGTGATATATACTGATCAATGTGCGTTCATTCCAAATACGTTGAAATTCAAAGGACGGTGTCAGATATGTGTTGATATAAATCGCAGAAGTTCAAGCTAGACTAATAATAATAATAATGATAATAATAAAAAGAAAAAAAAAAGGTTTGCTATTGGTTGTTATTGAATAATAACATAATTATTACAATCAACTATAGCATATACATAATTATTTTCTATTCACTTGTTGTTCATCAGTTCGAATTTATACTCATGTACCATGTATCACATGAATTTATATTGACATGTATTTGTTCAACTACGAGAAACTATACTGAAAGGAAAAAGAAACGCAGGGTGCGTATTTCCGCTATATATTGTATGTTTAATATGCTACTGCTAATCGAATGGTACAGGGCGACATTAGGCCTGTCCTTTTAGAAAGAAGGTTTAAACAGCACTGAACACACCAATGGTTACCCCTTTAAAGTTTCATTATCGTCAGAATGCGCATTTGGCTCAAGCAGGTGAGCAAACTTAGGCTTTAAATGTTGCAATCACTTAACATTAAATACAGTACTAAACTGGCTCAATTTTTCAAAGAGGAACTTCAGCATTTATGAATTTCTTGTTACAACGTGTACTGTGATTAAAACGTCTACAACATCACAGTTGTGTCCTTTCTCTAACTAACTGCACTTTTTTTTTTTACAAAACATCTTGGGATTTCCTTGGAATATATATGGAATTAAGTGTGCAGTATATGCAATATATAGCGGAAATACGCACCTTGCGTTTCTTTTTCCTTTCAGTATATAATAGTTGTTAATCTATAAAGTATGTCTATGTCATGTCGATTTTCAGAGAAAAGAAGAGACACATAATGGCGCTTCCTAATGGTCCAATGGAGATAGTGTTTTCGTTCGACACAACCGGAAGTATGAGTTCTTGCCTGGATGAGGTTCGAGGTCGCGTTTCAGACATGGTTCAGCGTCTACAAGCAGACATCCCTGGTATTCGCATCTCTATATTCGCGCATGGCGACTATTGCGACGCGAGGACTTACGTCACAAAGTACGAAGACTTCACCGAAGACGTTACCCGGCTGTGCGACTTCGCTCAGAACGTTGAAAGAACCGGTGGTGGCGACGCTGACGAATGCTATGAACTAGTGTTACACCAGGTCAGAACAAAACTGTCATGGACCCCGGGTTCCCAGAGGGCACTTGTCATGATAGGGGACTGTAATCCTCACGAGCCAAGCTATAAACAGAACAAACTGAAACTAGACTGGAGAAAGGAAGCTGATAGTCTTTCTGATATAGGTGTGCGGATATATGCTGTTCAGTGTGGGTCACATAGCGATGCAGACAAATTCTATGCAGATATTGCAAAGCGCACACATGGTCAACATCTGAAACTGGACGATTTCAAAAATATTTTTGATTTCCTAATGACAGTTTGTTACAAAGAAAAGGGTGCCGATTTCTTCGACACGTATGAAAAGGAGGTAAGAGCAAGATGTGGACCAATTAATAAAGACCTGAATAAGCTGTTTGGAGATCTGCGTGAGACGGCTCCATCCGGGAGTGCTGCCGTTGATGCATCAACAGTTGTCACTGCAGCGGCAAAACGAGTGTCCGTAGTACCCAAAGGAGCAACGAAAGGGAAGGCAATGAAAACAATTGCCGTCACGAAGCCAACACAACCACTAAAGAAAGCATCAACATTTGGATTTAAACGAACACGGGCTCCAAAGAGTCTAAAAGTGTACGCTGATAAAAATTTACCCCGTCTTCGTCGAGAAAATGTTGCTGAGAACCACTTCTTGATGAGAAATATGTCTTGGTCAAAATGGCAACTTGCTATTTCACCAGCTTCAGTACACGCCACCATGCGTCAACGTCCCGGAAGTAACTGTGGTTTCAGAGCGAAGCAACTGTTCGGTTGCAAGACAAACATTCCCGCGCTTTACGAAGTAGCTGTACAACCTAAATATCGCACAAGAAAATGTGTTGTTTACAGTAAGATTTGTCGGCGGGGGTTCGTAAATGGTTCGAATTGGGAGAAGAAGTTGCTGGGTAGACCAGACATTAGAAAACAGATTGATGAAGTTGTGAGCAAAAACTGTAGCATTTTCGTTAGAAGAGTGATTTTGAAAGGAGGGAAGAAGGACAATGACAATGCAAGAAATTCACTGAAACGGTACGACTACGCATGGAAAGGAGTTCCTTCTGAGCGCAAAGCTCATCGCGAAGTTACGAAATCAGATGTGGTGATTTCTAATGCGATGGAAATATAAACTGTTATATTAGATGACTGTGTCATATACTTTTAATAGCGGAATAACAGAAACGTGTGGTCAAATGTGACCCATGATGCGGACATGAATGTGTAAGGGAATTACTCTGATGGAACGAGAACGAGTGACGTGGTGGTAAACTCATCTGATTGTGCTTGTGTTGAAGAAACAGTAACGCAGTCTAAACGTGATGCCATCTTTTCTTTCCTCGACATTGTTAGCTAGTATATGTGGTGTATATACTTCGTTGTTTTTCACCTGTAAAGTTTGTAAATACCGGTTATTGTAAATAAGGGATTATACATTTTAAAAAGCACTATGCCAATAAAACAATATCTGAATATCATACTGTTACCATTGTTTCGCTTTCCGTTCTATTTAGACACACGTGTGTTATTGCCCCTCAAGTTGTCTGTATATAACGGTTTCACTTTCCGTTCTATTTAGACACACGTGTGTTATTGCCCCTCAAGTTGTCTGTATATAACGTATATGGGGAGTAAAGAGTATTTATTACATCAGTTATTATATTATTATATGTTTAAATTCGTTATTACCTGTCATTGTATTGTGGTAACTGTTTGTATCCACAGGCCTTGATCTCAGGCCTTAAGGCCTATTGGGATTTTTAAAAAAGGATATATACATCAACGTCCCAGTATACGTATATCTGCAATCAAGTTTGCAAAAAAAATTAAAATTTAATCCCACCCATTTCATATAATAAAAGTCATGCAATGGCAGTAATAACACTACTGATTTGTAGTCGGGGCGACTTTTTACAGCCGCCACACATTTAGTGTGAATGTCAATAACTACTGAAAAG
The DNA here is from genome assembly GCA_037043455.1 of Cyrtodaria siliqua. Classification (NCBI taxonomy): domain Eukaryota; kingdom Metazoa; phylum Mollusca; class Bivalvia; order Adapedonta; family Hiatellidae; genus Cyrtodaria; species Cyrtodaria siliqua. The sequence continues at coordinate 93,430 of JAWPHD010007248.1, forward strand.
GGACTTGGAAGCAACAATAAACACAAACAAAAGAGAAAAGTAGCAGACTCGGTAAAAAGGTATACCAAATAAAGTAGGTATAGAAGTCGGAAATGTAGCACTTACAGAACACAGTTAACCAAAACACGCGTTCAAAACAAGCAACAAAGCCTGAAAGGTAAATACGTATGCGACACCACAAACATAACATGTTGACAATTGCTACCGCAATGGAACGTGGCTGTGACCGCTGGGAATTAAACCAGATTATAGGGTGCACCAAAGCTCATTCTTATTCTACTGACATCCCACTTATATGGGTCAGTGCAAATAAAGAAATTCCCACAGACTAGGTAGCCTTAATAGGCTATTAGTCCGGCAGATATCCAACTTGACCCGGATTTGAATTCCATACAGTTGTTTTCGGCTGATTCTGTATCTTGAGACCATATACTTGCAGAATCTTAATGATGTCACCCTGTCATCATCGATCATTTTTGTTTATTTTTTTCACTTTTTTATATATATTTTTATTTAACGATGCCGTCCTGTCATCATGGAATGGTCAACATAATATCCCAATTAAGCTTTTCATCCAGTTATACATACCGCATTATGATTATGTTGATTTTGCTTGGCCACAATACTTTCAATCGGGATATGACCTGGCGAGCTACATTGAAATCGGTCCGAGCATATCCCGATTGAAAGTATGGTGGCCCAGCAAATTCATCATATAATGCTACATATAACTGGCTGACAAGACTATTTGGGGTATGTGGGATGGGTATTTCCAACAACCTGCAGGGTACACACTATACTAGCGTCATATTGAATACCAATACCTAGCGATATTCGTTGAAATCGGTCCGATCATATCCCGATTGAAAATATGGCGGCCCATCAAAGCCATCTTATAATGCAATATATCTGGCTGAAAAGCCTAATTAGATTTTGTGGGATGGGTATTTGCAACAAACCTGTGGAATACACACTACACTAGAGTCATATAGAATACCAATACCTAGCGAGATCCGTTGAAATCGGTCCGATCATATCCCGATTGAAAGTATGGTGGCCCAGAAAAATCATATAATAGTATGTATAACTGGCTGACAAGCCTATTTGCGGTATGTGGGATAAGTATTCCCAACAAATCTACGGGTTACACACTATATTATGGTCATACAGAATACTGATACCTAACTAGATCCGTTGAAATCGGTCCGATCATATCCCGATTGAAAGTATGGTGGCCCAGAAAAATCATATAATAGTCTATATAGCTGGCTGACAAGCCTATTTGCGGTATGTGGGATGGGTATTTCCAACAAATCTACGGGGTACACACCATACTAGCGTCATACAAAATACCGATACCTAACGAGATCCGTTGAAATCGGTCCGATAATATCTCGAATGAAAGTATGGTGATCTAGCAAAGTCATCATGTAATGCAATATATATCTGGCTGAAAAGCCTAATTAGGGTTTGTGGGATTGCTATTTACAACAAACCTGCGGGGTACACAAAATACTAGCGTCATATAGAATACCAAAACTTAACGAGATCCGTTGAAATCGGTCCGATCTTATCCCTGTTGAAAATATGGTGGCCCATCAAATTCATCAGATAATGCTATGTATAACTGGCTCACAAGTGGGATGGGAATTTCCAACAAACCTGCAGGATACACACTATACTCAGATCAGTTACAGATATCCAATCCACTGTTAAAAGTAACAAGGACATTATCCCAGACTAGCGGCCCATGTACTTTCCGGATGTGATACAGTTGCTTGTTTTGTGGGAATTGGTAAAGGGGCGGTGCTGAAAACACTTTCGCTTGCTTTGTTGGGTGACAGAACTACCGATAATAATTGAGCAGTCAACCAAGTTCATATGTACGTGCCATGGGCAATCAAGAGCGGAGAGCATGGAGGCTCCACAGAATTCATGGGCTAAAAAGGTTGGACAGTCCCTTGTATTCACACCGAAGTTGAATTCATGGGCTAAAACAGTTGAACAATCCCCTGCATCCACACCGAAGTTGAAGTCCCTGCCCCCCAAAACAGAATTGTTTGTGGAAAACTCATCTTCAGGCATGTGTCTAGAAACATGCTCTGAACGAAGATCCACGAGACTTAGACCCTATGCAATATGGATGGTCTCGGGATGATGTTACAAAATACTTTGTCCCATTATGGTGCCAAGTATGTTGAGCTTGCACCAAATGTCCTGAAGCTCATCAAATGTCCACGCGAGAGTGAAGTTTCATGTGTTTCTATGAGATGCAGATGTAATCAGGCCAGGCTTTCCTGCACCATGTTTTGTGCATACCAAGGTGGCATTTACTGCTTGAATGAGCAGACGAAGACAATACCAGTGACAAACTCAATATAAAAAAAAGAGTATTATAATTGACCTTTGGAAACGGCCGAGCATGACACATACGAAATATTGCAGTCTCGGTTTGATTGAGACGGTAGTGAAATATGCTAGCTACCGCTCACGCCCTCTAGGCCCGGGTTGTGCAGAACTCAATATTCATAAAATCAATAGTACACAATTTTAACCATCCCAAAGATGGCATGCATACGGCGGTGGACATGGAGTTATTTGCTTCCCCATGTCGAACGGCGTATGGTCCGAGTATCTAATAAGGGGGTGAGGGAGAGGCGGTGGTCGAGGTAGTGTACGGGGCACAAACATTGATTCGTCAAATAGGAAAATGTTGCATTTTAAATGAAAGGTAATGGGAATATATGAATATGCGTTATTTGATTTGCTCTAGTTACATGTATGTCTGGTAAACTATTATGTTAATATAATACACTAAACCAAATTGCTAAGTACCAACCTAAGAATATGTCAATAATATTCTCATTGTTTTGTGTATTTTGAGCTTGATTAGAGATACGGTTAAACTGCAAAATAAAGAGTGTAAATCGTCTGCTCTGATTGCATGAACATATTTAATGCCAATGTGTTTTCTTAGAAATAAGTTATAACACTTATAGAACTGGGTATATAGGATTTTATTAAGTACTTCGAATTAGTGAAGCTTTCGATGTTCCTAATTCTAAAATATGTCAGTTAAAATTATTTGGACATCATGTTTTACTAGCATTACCACTACAAATGCGTTTGCAAAAGAAATTTTCGAAATATTTAATGTTAACGGTGAATTACAGTTACTTGAATTTCAAACAATATTCAATTTAAAGTAAGGTAATTTAAGATTAACCATATTTCATATTTTTTTTATAGACGGAGAATCTGCGATAAATGGATCAAATTTTAATTTTTTATTTCTATTTTTTCTATTATTTCACACCAGTTTTAAGAATTTTATATCTTTAAGCGATCTTTGACTCATGTTATGTGTTTTATCAGCACATTTCATGTTTTCATATAAAGGGAGGGTAACTCTCAAAACATGTAACAATTTAAACAAAAAATAAATGTTTTACAAACTACGGGTCAAAACAAAATACTTATCACATATCTATTCTAAAATATATTTTAAATAAGAAAATTAGTTAAGATACAAAAGTTGATACTTAGAAATTGTGTTAAGTGTATATCAAAATAGATCATTAGGTAGATATACTTTCATCATTTATATCGCAGTTTTGGTAAAACTGCTGAAGAAATACCATTGAATTATGAGTATTTTTTAATATAGACTTATGTGACTTAAGGAATAAAACATAACACTAGTTTGATTTGTACTTATTTAGGCCATTTATGAGCCAAAAATGTTGATTTCACCATTTTTGGCGGCCATCTTGGACGCTATCTTGATTTTTTCAAAACGCTCAATAATGACAGTGATTTCATTTATATCCATTTAATATATGGTCCGTAGATGCAAAAAAAACAGCAATTGTATGGACGCAAATTGTAGGTTATGTCCAAAAAGGGCATTTATCTGCCGAAGTACTATACAAGTAAAACACGAATATGATGATATATGAATATAAAGAAAAAACAAAAACATAACAAGAGGACCAAGTGAGTCTGTATCGCTCTAATTGCTGTACACATTTGACCCTAAGGTCACCATTTGAATAAACTTTGAAAAGGACCATAAGATTATGGTAAATACACTGAACATATGCAACAAACTACACATACACCTTTGGTACTTGTAGTTTCAGAAAATATCTTTTAAATTTTCCCTATATAAGTCTATGTAAAATATGTGACCCCTGGTGCGGCCCTAACTTTGACCCCATGGTTACCATTTGAACAAATTTCGTAGTGTACCATAAGCTTATGGTGAATGCAAAATATTAAACCTTTGGCTCTTGTAGTTTGAGAAGAAGAGTTTTTAAGTTTTAATGATTTCCCTATATAAGTCTAAGTAAAAGATGTGACCCCTGGGCCGGGGCTAAATTTGACCTCAGGGCCACCATTTGAACAAACTTGTTAGAAGACCATAAGCTTATGAAATGTTTACGTGTTTCCTTATATAAATGTATGTAAAACATGGACCCCTGGGGCGGGCCCAATTTCACTTCAGGGTCACCATTTGAACAAACTTAATAGATGACTATAAGCTGATGTCAAATACAAAATATTAAACCTTTGGCTCTTGTAGTTTCAGAAAATAATATTTCCTAAGTGTTTCCCTATAAAAATCTATGTAAAACATGTGACCCATGGGGCGGGGCCAAATTGGACCCCAGGGTCACCATTTGAACAAACTAGGTAGAGGACCATATCTTTTAGTTTCAGAGAAGAAGGTTTTCTAAGTTTTTTCCTATATAAGTCTATGTAAAACATGTGACCACTGGGGGCAGGGCCAAATTTAACCCTAGGGTCACCATTTGAAAAAAAATGCGTGGGAAACCATACACTCATATGGTAAATGAAAAATATTAAACCTCTGGCTCTTGTAGTTTCAGAGAAAAAGTGATTTTAAGTTTCTTCCATATATGTCTATGTAAAACTTTTGACCCCTGGGGGCGGGGCCAAATTTATCCCAATGGTCACCATTTTAACACACTTCGTGCAGGACCATAAGCTTATGGTAAATTCAAAATAGTAAACCTCTGACTCTTGTAGTTTTAATTTTGATATTGTTAATTATCCCCACTTGGATGGGGATGTTCCCCGAGCAACTTCTTATGGGGTGTATGTGTCTCAACTTATTCGTTTTTCTAGAGCTTGTACTCGAGTTGAGGACTTTAATATTCGTAATCTTTGTATAACTAAAAAGTTACTCAATCAGGGTTACCGTTACCATAAACTTCGTAAAACCTTTTCAAAATTTTATTATCGTAACCCTGATCTTCTTTCCAAATATAAAAGTAATTTAACGACTCTTCTGCGACAAGGACTATCACAACCTGACTTCTATGGTGATGTGATTTATAAACTTCGTAAGATTCTTGGTCATGATCACTTTCATACTATCTTTGTTAAATTTGTTAAAAAGTTTATCAAAAGAGGTTATGACCCTATCATTTTGAAACGTACTGCATGCTTGGTGGTGGACACTTTTACAGTTCGCCACTATGCTTTCCTCTTTAATTGTTCGATGACCGGACAGGCTGTGGACCCTATGATGACGCCTACCTAAAGCCCATTGGGACGGTGGCGTTTGATGTTTGTCCATGATCTTTCTTGTCGTGCCCTTAATGGTTTATTCTCTTACTGCTCTGGCTTCTGCCAAGCCAATGAGTACCTTCATTGTGGCTTTCTAGGCTATTGTTTTTTTGTATTATATTTACACGAGCATATTTGTGTTTTACTTATATTGCCTATTTATGCTGCCTTGTTGGTTAGAGATTAGATCATGGCGGGGATTTCTTTATTTAGACTGTCCTGTTTTAATGGGATGACAGTAGGGTAAGTGTGAGGTTTGGTGCACCCTAGAACCGGTTTAAACCCCCAGTGGCCTACTTTGCCACTGACCGTTCCAATGCGGTAGCCATATTGTCAACCCTTTTGTGTTTGTGATGTCCTTTGCATTTATTATTGCTTTTTCCTACTTGTTTGTCTGTTTGCGTGTTTGTTTCTGTGTTTTGTGGTTGACTGTCCTCCTTGAATGCTACTTTCCCTGTCCGATCTTTTTATATTTCTTTAAGAAAAGAGGAGTTTTTAAGTTTTAAGGCTTTCCTATATGTCTATGTAAAACATGTGAATCCTGTGGAGGGCCCAAATTGGACCCCAGGGTCACCATTTGAATAAATTGGGTAGAGGACCATAAGCTTATGGTAAATGCAAAATATTAAACCTTTGGCTCTTGTAGTTTCGGAAGAGATGTATTTTTATTTTTTCCCCCTGTATAAATCTATGTAAAACATGTGATCCTTAGGACTGGTCTAAATTGGACCACAGGGTCACCATTTGAACATATTAGGTAAAGGACAATAAGCGTATGGTAAATGCACAAATTATATATTTGGCTCTTGTAGTTTCAGAAAATACGATTTTTAAGTTTTTCCCTATATATAAATCTATGTGTAACAAATGTGACCCATGGGGCAGTAAATCAAGGGCTATAACTCTAGTGTAACTGGTCCGATTTTTACTGGTTTTCGAACTCGTCTAAGCTTTCATTGATATAAAGACTGACAAAGTTTGGTAAACATCAAATGCAAAATAAAGATGCTTGTGTTCACAAACCTAAATACTGCATTTTTTCGTAATTCAAGGGGCCCTTACTATGGCGTTACTAGTCCAATATAGCTGGTTTTCGAACGTATTCAAGCGTTCATCGATATCAACAATCTGTACAAGTTTCGTAAATATAAAATACAAAATGATGGTGCTAGAGTGTTCACAAGGCTTAATATGTCATTTTTCAGCAAAATAAGGGCCATAACACTGGCGTTACTTATCCGATCCGGCTGGTTTTCGAACTTATCCGAGCTTTCATTGATATAGAGACACTGGCTGGTCTTCGGTCAGTAGAGCTTAACAATCACAAAGTTAGTACTCAATGGCCTTACAGAAACCAGATCAACGAGAGAATAAACGAAGAAAATAATAAGGGTTAAACAAAAATACTGAAGAGAAATATTAAACGTTATCCAGCCATTTCGGGATTTAAGTAGACGTCGTCACATGGTCCACAATATGTCAAATCATCGCACGATCTAAAAGGAAAACATCGTGGCGAACTGTAAAAGGGTTAACCACTAAACATGCAGTGTGTTGCAAAATCATAAGGTCATAACCTCCCTTGATATACCAGCGAAAATGTTTAATACAAGACAGTATGAAATTACGGCCAGGGATATTACAAAGTTATGAACGTGAAGTTGGCCAGCAGTAGGATCGGTAACAGTAGCCGCAGTAGCAGTAGTTAGCAGTAGGAGCAGTCACAGTAATTACTGCCAGCAGTAGGAGCAGTAGCAGTAGTTAGCAGTAGGAGCAGTCGCAGTAGTTACTGCCGGCAGTAGGAGCAGTAGCAGTAATTACTGCCAGCAGTAGGAGCAGTAGCAGTAGTTAGCAGAAGGAGAAGTCGCAGTAGTTACTGCCAGCAGTAGGAGCATTAACAGTAATTACTGACAGCAGTAGGAGTAGTAGCAGTAGTGAGCAATAGGAACAGTAGCAGTAGTTACTGCCAGCAGTAGCAATAATTACTGCCAGCAGTAGGAGCAGTAGCAGTAGTAGCTGCCAGCAGTAGCAGTAGTTACTGCCAGCAGTAGCAGTAGCAGTAGTTGATTTAAACATGTTTTATTTCGAATTCGTGCATAAATGCATTTAACAGTATATTAAGTAAAGGATTGGAACGAAAGAAAACTTATAAAGGTCCTCTTCTTGAAAGAAAGATACAAATATCGGACAGGGAAAGCAGCATGCAAAGACGACAATCAACCACAAAACACAAAAACAAACACGCAAACAGACAAACGAGAAGGCAAAAGTAATAAAAAATGCAAACGACATCACAAACACAAAAGGTTTGACAATAGGTCTACCGCCTTGAAACGGTCAGTCGCAACAAAGGCCACTGGGGGTGGGTGGGGGGGGGGGGGGGAGGTGGGGGATGGGGGTTAACTGGTTCTAGGGTTCACCAAACCTCACATTTACCCTACTTTCATCCCATTAAAACAGGACATTGTAAATAAAGAAATCCCCGCCATGATCTAATCTCTAAACAACAAAGCAGCATCAATAGGCAATATAAGTAAAACACAAATATGCTCGTGTAAATATAATACAAAAAACAATAGCCTAGAAAACCACCATGAAGGTACTCATTGACTTGGCAGAAGTCAGAGCAATAAGATAATAAACCATTAAGGGCACGACAAGAAAGATCATAGACAAACATCAAACGCCACCGTCCCATTGGGCTTTGGGTAGGCGTCATCATAGGGTCCACAGCCTGTCCGGTCATCGTACAATTAAAGAGGAAAGCATAGTGGCGAACTGTAAAAAGAATGCAGTACGTTGCAAAATGATAGGGTTATAACCTCGTTTTGATAAACTTTTTAACAAGTTTAACAAAGATAGTATGAAAGTGATCATGACCAAGATTCTTACGAAGTTTATAAATCACATCACCATAGAAGTCAGTTTGTGATAGTCCTTGTCGCAGATTAGTCCTTAAATTACTTTTATAATTACTTTTATATTTGGAAAGAAGATCAGGGTTACGATAGTAAAAAATTGCAAAGGTTTTACGAAGTATATGGTAACGGTAGCCGTGATGGAGTAGCTTTTTAGTAATACAAAGATTACGAATAGTAAAGTCCTAAACTCGAGTACAAGCTCTTGAAAAACGAATACGTTGAGACACATACACCCCATAAGAAGTTGCTCGGGGAACATCCCCATGTTGACGTGTTTACAATTCAAGTATGTATTTATAATAGCTACGGAACATACATAGATTGGTGGAATTATTACACTGATTCAGTGTCACATTGGTTTTCAGTTAATATTTGCTTAAACAACTTAAAAAGAAGAAAAAAACAGACAAAAATAAATTAAAGAAATATGATAATAGATGGTGAAGGAAAACATAAACAAAAAGTAATTCGGACAAGAGACATACCCACACAAAAAAATAAATAACAATAAAAAAGTGGGGGTGGGGGGAGTAAAGAGGACTGCATATAGTTTTGTTGGATAACAGGATAATAACGGGTGACACTGGGGATCAGAAGGCGGAGTACTCCTTGAGACACAGCAACACTGACGGGCAACCAAAGACATCAATCATATTTACATACTCTGCCAGATTAGAAGCGTTTGCTTTTTAATATATACTTTTGAACAGTTTCAAAGATTGAAACGTTAGTGTCATGGCTTAGCGACTGATCACCGCATAAAAGTGTTTTGAGTATAACTGTGTATAACGGGTTAAGGGTGTGTGCAAGGTCAGTACGTATTTCACTGTAAGCAGGACAATTCAAGAAAAAGTGTTGTTTATCTTCAATACTACCACTATGACAGTGGTAACATAACGGGGATGCGATTATAATTTTCTGAAACGGATAGAGGTTCAATAAACTACAACTGGTACGTAAACTGGTGTGTAGAATTTGTTCTTTTCTATTTTCAACGTAAACGTAATTGGGCGGTTGTATGATATTGCGATTCAAATAACGTTTAAATAAATGAATGGAATCTGTGTATCTTATGTATTGAGGTAAAGAGTTCCACTCGCGAACAGTAGTTGGTAGGAATGATTCTCTATAAAGTTTAGTTCGAGCATTTACTGTCTGAAGATTATTTTCATTTCTTAGACGATATCGTCTCCTACTAAGGGTGGTACCAGAGACGATAAATACCAATGCGTTAGTAAGTGAACCATTTTATAAAACAGAATAAATTGGTGATTAGGTCTCCGATTCTGTAAAGATTCCCATCCTGTTTCTTTTTTTAAACGATCACGGGATACCAATTTGGTAGTACCTGTCGTTATTCTGGCAGCTTCATTTTGAATTTTGTCAAGCTCTATCTTTTCGTAATTAGTGCAGTTATCCCATAGTACATCTCAGTATTCCAGTAGTGGTCTTAGAACTTATACAGTTTCAAGAGATTTTCTATCGAGCTGGTGTTTTAGTTTTCTCATAATATTAATTAATTCTACTCCATGCCTTATTTTTTATATACTCAATTTGCGAGTGCCAGCTGCAGTCATTTGAAAGAATGATACCTAGGTGTTTATGACACTGAACTTCTGAAATGTTTTGGTTAACCATTTGTAGAGGAGGGTGCGCAGGATTACGAAGTTTGCGGGATAACAAAAGAGATTCTTTTTTGGACGGATTAACAGTGACAAGCCATTTGTTTGACCAGTCGGTTATCTTTGCAATGTCCGAATTAAGGATATTAGCTGCAACATCAGTTTCATCGACAATAATATAAAGACCAGTATCGTCTGATGGAATGAATGTCAGAAACAATGTCATTTATATAAATTAAAAAAAGAAGAGGGCCAATAATAGAGCCTTGTGGGTCTCCAGCATTGATTGTACTCCAATTAGACTTAGCACCGGGAATAACAACACATTGAATACGGCGAATCAAGATAAAAGATCAGCTGAAATTCCTGCCGCTTTCAGTTTAACTAGGAGCCCTTTGTGCCATACTCGATCAAACGCTCTACTTATATCGAAGAAAACAGCTCTAACATCTTTCCCAGCGTCGAGCGCTTTACAGAAAGTGTTATACAAAAACGTTAGTTGATTAATTGAGGAATCACCTTGGAAAAATCCGGACTGCAAGTTTGAAGGAAATTATTATCACGAAGAAAATTAAAAATATGTTTGAAGATTAGTCTCTCTAACACTTTGACAATATTGTTTAAAGGCGATATTGGACGATTATAGTTGTGAACACAAGAGGGGTCTCCTTTCTTTAAAATTTCACATACATAAGCCTCTTTCCAGATTTTGGGAACTTTACCCTGCGAAATAGACAAATTAAACAGATGACAAAGATGAGAAGCAATTTCATTTGCTAACTCACGAAGGACTATGCTGTTACTCTGGTCTGGACCAGCGTCTTTTCCTACAGGGAGGGACTTCAAAACTGACGTATCTTCATATGGAGATAGAACGAGGGTATTAGAGTGTGATCTGCAACGTTTGGATGCACAAAAGGGGGTTCAATGTTAGTGTCGTTAAGGACAGTTTGGCTTTCGAAGTAGTCGTTTAGTAAATGATTTGTTTTGTTGTTTTTAGCATTTTCTTCAAATATCAAGTATCAAGTGTACATGTATACATATGTTTTTTTCAAATATTACATTCAAGTCCCAAAGAAAAACAAGCCTTCTGAACATTCAAAAAACAAATGTAAAATGGTTTCTTTTGAATTTATACAAAAAGTACATAGTTCGGTTTCCGACATTTTGCATTTATATAATTTTGAATTAGTGAAAAGGGTTCGATGCAACATCTTGAATTGTAAAGATTGAAGATAGGTATCGTCTACAACATAAAAATGTTGCTTGTAAAATATATTCTAGTCTTCCGCATTTACGACTTTGTCTTACTCTGTTTGCCACTTGTGTTGAGCAGCATATGGTGACTCCACAACACATTTTAGAAATTCAGGATAAAAAGATTGGTTTACCTTTTTTGCATTACATAGTTTTACAATATTGTTGTTTTTGGGGTGGTCTATCTTATGTTGATTTTTAATTAAAACTTTACATTCAACCGGAATGCCTGATACTAGTCCGGTATATCTCAAGAAAGGTCTAATTCATATTTTTCCACAACATTTTCAAAGGATAAAAATGAGCAGTATTCATCTACAATATCGTTTATGAAAAAAAAAATCCCTTTTTACACAGATCAGTATAAAAGACAGTTGTATTGATGCCTGGATTGTAGAATAGCGATTGAGATAGAATATCGTCTGCAGTAACTGTCGAATCATCTTGAATATTGCCCATAATTGGAATACATTTTTCCAAAACGTGTTCGTTTTGTTTCCTATTTTTACAATACCTTCCTTATTAAGATGCCATAATTTGTATCCACCCCATTTTTGCAGATCATCTAAAACAAGAGTTTTCCATGGTGAAAATTTGTTTGGATTTAGTGTCTTTTTAATCCAGATTAGTTTAAGTGAATGGCTTAGTGATCTTATGTGAGGAATTTTCAATCCACCTTCTTCGATTGCATAACATTTCGTTTGATTTTGTCCGGTTTGTTTGACCATAGAAAATTAAAGAAAATAGCATGTATGTCTTGGTTCACAAAGTCTGGTGGGTCCGGCAAAACTGTAAAACATTGAATGAGTATTGGCAAAGCTAAACTTTTCAAAACTGTTGTTTTTCCTATGAGTGTTAAGTTTCTAAAAGACCAATCATTCGTTAACTTTTTATTTTTTTCAAATTTATTTGTAAAATTGTGCTCAACATAATTGTCGTTCTGTAAGTTATATTCTATTTCCAACAGTTTGAACGATCCAGTTTGATTCCACCTTACAGGTTTACATGTATCTAGCCTTTCTTTACAGCCCTTTTTAGATCCGATCCAAACGATTTCAGTTTTATCAAAATTTGCTTTAAGTCCAGAACATAATGAGAATTCGTCGACAGTGACTAAAGTGGCATTTAAAGAGTTTATATCGTCTTTAAGAAATAGGGATGAATCATCAGCATATTGGCTTATTAGATATTCAGAATCGTTGATTTTAATTCCATTAATATCTGGATTGTTTTTAAGGCTGCACTTAAAGACACATTTCCCAACTGAATGTAGTCGTTGAAAAGTCGTGGATAGCACCCTGTTAACTGCTTACTTCTCGCTGACTGATTACCACAGAGACATTATATTGAGGCCCCATCACAGTTTTTTTCTTTTCATTTACTATTACCTTAATTTTTGATATAAAATATATTGTAACTAAAAACTCTAGATTGTTTATTATGAGGGAGCATATAGTCGCCACTTTTTCCGTCCGTCCGTATGTGCATCCGTGTGTCCGTGGTCGAGTGGTCTCAGACTTGAAATCACATGTCCCTCACCGCTGTGGGTTCGATTCCACATGGGGCCAGGATTGTTTAGTATGTGAGTACTATCCAGCTTGCTTGCGGAACGTCGATGGGTCTACTCATGTGCTTAACAGTTACTCAGTCACTTTGAGTGCAGTATCACTTGGGATAATTTCAGTATGGTGGAACTAAACAGTCATAAAATAAAATAAAAAATAAAAAATCAGGCGGTTTGTTTATGACCATACAAATTAAACAGGAAAAAGTGTCTAAATCACAATGAAAGAAAGATAAATAGGAAAAGGAGTGCAAACAATGGATGGAAAGAAAGTAACAAAGGAAAGCAGAACTCGGAAAGAAGGGGAGAATGAAAGAGTAAAAAAAAAAAAAAGAAAGAAAGAGAGAAAAGAAAACAAAGAAAGAAAAAAGAGAGAAAGAAAGACCTAGAAAGATATATACAAATGAAAGCAGATTGTCAAGGTTTGACTGCAATTCGATAACGTATATATTAAGTATACATATATACATACACACATATACTCGTGCATGGTGCATATGTACGCATGTATACACACACACACACAAACACTTACACATACATTTTGTTATATTGTTAGCTGAATGTGTGACAATATTAATAAACAAGACTCAGTTCGGGAACACTACCATTTTAATGAAGACATCTATCCTAGACAGAGACAAGATTAAGAATGCCCTCTGCATGCAATGTACAGTGTATATATCCTTCCAAGCTAACTGTGTGGCCCCATACTAAATAGGCCAGGCTTGGTACTGTAACTAATTGATTGTCCGTAGATTATTACTGGAGTCTTTGATGAACATTATACAACATTTCCCTTTCTAGATAATTATTTACTCCTTTAACTAAGATAGAAACATTTACAATTGGTGATTGTACATTTACAATTGGTGATTGTAATTAAGATGTTTATCACTTGAAGAGAATAATCAGTATCTGATTTCACAGCTGTCTATATGTCCCAATCTGTCAGGTGGTTTTGACAAACGGGCTGACCTCGTTATATAGCATTTATTGCTTTGTTCATCCCTTTCTGGCCTGTTATTATTTAGAGAAACTGTCTCAGGACACTCTTGCAAGCCGTGGAAGACATCTATCCTAAGTTCTCCAATACTTAGCAGAAAAAAACAGCAACACTGTCACAAATTTACTCCAGCATGTCATTAGTTATCCACTGCAAGAGTCGCTGTTAATCATCCCACCGCTGCCACCATGTTATATTGTTAGCTGAATGTGTGACAATATTAATAAACAAGACTCTGTTCGGGAACACTACCAGTTTAATGAAGAATTCTATCCTAGACAGAGACAAGATTAAGAATGCCCTCTGCATGCAATGTCCCTCCAAGCTACCTGTGTGACCCCATACTAAATAGGCCAGGCTTGGTACTGTAACTAATTGATTGTCCGTAGATCATTACTGGAGTCTTTGATGAACATTATACAACACATTTAGCTATAATACCTCCACACATAGACATTACCCTGAAACATACAAACACATTTAGTAAATTGGCTTTATCAGATTCGTCGGAAACAATGGAGTTGTTTTCAAAAAGGTCTGGGATAGACTGTTTTTCATTTGGTGATATGAATCTTTTAAGGGTTTTCCACCAGTCCTTTGAAGACAAAGAAGATGATTTAAGCTTTTCGGTAAGAGTGTTATAGAATGCCTCTTTTGACTGACGTATTAATGTAACTACTTCATTCCGGATTTGCTTAAAGTTGTCCCAGTTGTGTTGAAGATAAGAAGATTTTGCTTTTCTATATGCACATTTTCTTACCCTTCTTTTGCGCTTGATCAAACCATTTAACCATGGTGGTTCATATGGTTTTATACGTACACTTTTATTTGGGGTATACACTGTTCGCTTAAAGAATTTTTTTATCAGACACGTTTTTAGCGTATACATCAGTGTCTTCGTTTTCAAGTTCTGTCCAATCCAACGATCTTGCTTTCGCACGTAATCATAATCGCTTTGGTCTTATTTCCAAATTTTCCTTAGGAAGGACTTACTTGGTTTGTTAAAATTTGAATGTACCATATATCGGACAATGATAACGTAAATCCTGATTTAAAAATGGATCGGCAACTCCGCTCATAATCAAATTATCTTTGTTACTGATTAACAGATGAAGAGTACTCGGTAAAATTGGTCGGATCGTTTATAATCTGTTCCATACCAAACTGCTGACAAAACATGTCAATTTTACGTGAACTTTGTCGACTTAACATATTAAAATTAAAATCACTAGTAACTATGATGTCTTTAACCTCTGTGTCAATTTCTAGATGCATCGACTCTTCTATCATATCACTATATGCTGAGTTATAACTAGGTGGTCTGTAAAACACACCTAGAAGAATGCATTTATGATTTAGAACTAGCTCAATCCATAGGCATTCCAAGTTAAAAGATTCTAAGTCAAACCTGCGGATGTAATGCAGTAGTTACTCCCAGCAGTAGCAGCAGTAGCAGTAGTTACTGCCAGCATTAGGAGCAGTAGCACTAGTTACTGCCGGCAGTAGCAGCACTAGCAATAGCTACTGCCAGAAGTAGCTGCACTAGCAGTAGGTACTGCTACTGCTACTGCTAACTACTGCCAGCTGTAGAAGTAGTTATGTCAGCAGCAGGAGCAGTAGTTACTGCCAACAGTAGCAGCAATAGCAGCACTAGCAGTAGCTACTGCCAGCAGTAGCAGCAGTAGCAGTAGCTACTGCCAGCAATAGCAGCAGTAGAGCACCATCTCAATAGGTATACTCATCGCAAGTATGTTTTCTTTGCGCAAGTATGTTGTTTCTACTTTCCCACCATCATGTTTAACAGACAACCCCTTTCGCAACTATCATGTTTACACGACCGCTTCGCCAAAGGCATACTTCCTTACTCTCTTGAGTAACTTGGAAAAATAAATCTAAACACATAAAAAAAAAAATCTGAAAAATGCAATACAAGCGGGTATAGTGTATAGTGAAACATTGCCATTTTTTTGAGAGCATAACATTTCTATATTATACGATCACCATTTTGATCCAAAGATGAAACAAATATATCGGGGGGGTGTGGGGTGGGGATCCCCAAACCCCAATGTGGAAAGTGGATACCTACTTTTAACCCACATCCCCACCCACCCCACTCGGCGATTCGCACCTCGTATTAGGAGTATGTTAAAAACAGGCCACGCTACGCCCCTGGTATGTATATATATATATATGCCCATGGTTTTGCGAAAAACAAGAAAACAAGGCATTTTTCGACCTTTTAAATAAAAATTGATATTCAAGTTGACCTTTTTTAAGTAAAACAATAACGCCTGTACTATGATACAATTATGGAGTATCCGTAAAATCAACATAATTTAACTTGACAAGTTCAACATATAGGCGTGTAAGTATACTCCTAAAAATACCACACCATCAAATATGATATATATATAATAGACTTTATGATTATCTATCGTTATTAAAAAAGAAAGAAAAAGTAATGGTCTTAGTCTGGTCCAAACTGAAATGGAAAATAATTTTATTACTGTGATTGGGTTGATAAAATCATCAAATCAAAACCTGAAGGACGTTGTATAAAGAAAATATTCATAAATGAAATGTGCACATGGCAGAAAGACTAAACATCAACAATAAGATAATAATGTACGAGCTTACATACGCTTTATTTTAGGTAGACAAATCATACAGTCACCAGTGCAACATAAGCTCTAATGATATTTTGAAGAAGTTTTAAAACCACAAAGTTAGCATCTGTTTATACCTGTAGCCGCACCGTGGAGTAAGGTCAATGGGTTCAGCGAGAATTTTCCGAAAGAAACCCCATACATCACTTTAAAATGTCTATCAATGGCGTTTTTAAACTGATTCATGATCGTTGACGAAACAATATCTTCTGGTAGGTTATTTCATGCGTGTATTACTCTGCGACTGAAGAAATGCTGTCTTGTGTTGAGGCTGGCTCTTGTTTTCTTTAATTCCATTGCATTTCCCTGCGTTAACATATATTAAATTCATAAAGGTCGCTAGGATCAATCACTTATTTGCCACTTAATATTTTGAAAGTTTCAATCATATCGCCTCTGTGACGAAGTTCAATCAATGCAATACGCTCTACGATCACATACATCGTGTGTTGTTTTGTGTGTGTGTGTGTGTGTTTCCATGTCCCCGAAAAGTAATCGCACCGTTCGTACGTACTACCGTTAGTTCGTCCGTCCGTCCGAAATGATCATTTCTCAGTCATAACATTGAAAATACTGAAGGGATTTCCATAAAACTTAACACAAACGTTAATCACAATGAGAAGGTGTGTCGCGCGCCAGCATCGAGTACGTACTTCAAAGGTCAATGTCACGCTTGGCGGTCGAAGGTAAAATTCGGGGGCATTTGTTATTTACACAGACATAATAACAAATTATTAATATGCCTGTGTATGGGTCTGTGTTATTTACTGGTGAAATTTCTTGCTTTTATTGAAATATTTAAGACCATTATGTGCATTATTATCTTTCTTTGCTCGTACTTTAGATAATCTATACTATTTTAAAATAAGACGATGAACGGCTACAACTTAACAAAGTACATAATTATATCCACGTTTGTGAATAACTAATATGCGTCCATCAACTTACAAGGACTATCACAACCTGAATTCTACGGTGACGTGATTTGCAAAACTTCGTAAGATACTTCATCATAATCACATGCGTACAATATTTATTAAACATGTTATGACTATTATTTTACAACGCACTGCATGGTTAGTGGTTGTTCGCCAATATGCGTTCCTCTTTGCTTGTACGTTACAGATTTGATATTTGACTTTCATTATGACCTTGACATTGGACACACAGCCTTAAAAGTTGCGCGCGACACATTGTCTTGATATAAGCAGTATTTGTACATAATATTATTCTAATACACCAAGCCGTTCCACAGTTACAGCCCGGACACGAATCAGACCTTAAATGTGACCGTTGAGCTTTAATGCGACCTTGACCTTCGAGACACAGCGCTAAATTTTACACATGACATTTGATTTGTGCAAAAATATTATTTATTTCATATCTATATATATAAACCTAACCCTTACTATTTTGTACGATAATAAACATAGCCTATACATACGCCTATATGTAGAAATCTGACACTGACTATTGTCCTTTAATACAAGCCCATACATACAACTTATGTAGACACCCGGGCCCTTATTATTATCCCATAATACAAGCCCATACATACACCTTCTGCAGAAGTCTGACCCAGACTAATGTCCCATATTACAAGCCCATATATACACCTTATGTACAAACCTGACCCTGACTATTGTTCCTTAATACAAGGCCACACATGAATCTAAAGTAGAAAGCTGACCCTGGATATTTTCCCTTAATACAAGCCCATACACACCTGCAGAAACCCGATCCTGACTATTGTCCCTTAATATAAGTCCATACATATACCTTATGTACAAACCTGGATAGTGTCCCTTAATACAAGCACATACATATTCCTTATGTATAAACTTGACACTGGATATTGTCCCATAATACAAGCTTATACATATACCTTATGTAGATGCCTGACCGCGACTATTGTCGCTTAATACAAACCCATACATATAACGTATGTAGACATCTGACCCTGACTATTGTTCCTTACTACAAGCCCATACATATATATCGAATGTAGAAACCTGACCCCGACTATTGTCCCTTAATACAATCTCATATATACATCTTATGCAGACATCTAACCCTTACTATTTTGTACGATAATAAACATAGCCTATACATACGCCTATATGTAGAAATCTGACACTGAATGTTGTCCTTTAATACAAGCCCATACATACAACTTATGTAGACACCCGGGCCCTTATTATTGTCCCATAATACAACCCATACATACACCTTCTGTAGAAGTCTGACCCTAACTAATGTCCCATATTACAAGCCCATACGTACACCTTATGTACAAACCTGACACTGACTATTGTTCCTTAATACAAGGCCATACATGAATCTAATGTAGAAAGCTGACCCTGGATATTTTCCCTTAATACAAGCCCATACATACACCTGCAGAAACCTGATCCTGACTATTGTCCCTTAATATAAGTCCATACATATACCTTATGTGCAAACCTGGATATTGTCCCTTAATACAAGCCCATACATATTCCTTATGTACAAACTTGACCCTGGATATTGCCCCATAATACAAGCTTATACATATACCTTATGTAGAAGCCTGACCGCGACTATTGTCCCTTAATACAAACCCATACATATACCTTATGTAGACATCTGACCCTGACTATTGTTCCTTACTACAAGCACATACATATATATCGAATGTAGAAACCTGACCCTGACTATTGTCCCTTAATACAATCTGTAATGTTCTACACAGTATATTTGTAGTCTGAAAGTACGGACCCTATTACGTATAAGTATAAGTATATAATATAAACCCAAAAGAGGGATTCGTTTACTACGTTTATTGTGCTACAAGATTACATACAAACTAACATGTTTATCGTAGAGTATCATAGCGGCCACATTCGCTCACAGAGTAATGGTGGGCGGAGCTATAGATAGCCAGTCAGTGCCCATTACACAATCCCATACATATCCCTTAATGCAAGCCCATACATATACCTTATGTAGACATCTGACCCCGACTAGTGTCCCTTACTACAAGTCCATGCATATATCTAATGTACAAACCTGACCCTGGATATTGTCCATTAATACAACCCTATACATGAATATAATGTGCAGACCTGACCCTGAATATTGTCCCTTAAAATACAAGACCATACATATACCTTATGTAGAAATCTGACCCTGACTATTGTCCCTTAATACAAGCCCATACATATACCTAATGTACAAACCTGACCCTGGATATCGTCCTTTAATAAAAGCCAATATAATTATATACCTTATGTATAAACCTGACCCTGGAAATTGTCCTTTAATACAGACCCATAGATATATACCTTTTGTACAAACCTGACCCTGGATATTGTCCCTTAATATAAGCCCATACATATACCTTCTTTACAAACCTGACCCTGGATATTGTCCATTAATAAATGCTCATACATACATCTTATGTACAAACCTGACCCTGACTATTGACCCGTAATACAAGCCCATACATATTATACCTTATGTACAAACCTGACCCTAGAAAGTGTCCTTTTATACAAGCCCATACATATACCTTATGTACAAACCTGACCCTGACTATTGTCCCGTAATACAAGCCGATGCATGAATCTGGTGTACAAGCCTTGCCCTGACTATTATCACTTAATACGAGCCCATACATATACCTAATGTAGACACCGTACCCTGACTATTGTCATTTAATACAAGCCATACAAGCCCATACATACACCTAATGCAGAAACCTGTCCCTGACTATTGTCCCTTAATACAAACCCATACATATAAATTATGCACAAACCTTATCCTGACTATTGTCCCTTAACACAAGCCCATACATATACCTTATGTACAAACCTGACCTTGGATAGTGTCCTTTAATACAAGGCCATACATATACCTTATGTACAAATCTGACCCTGACTATTTCCCCTTAATACAAGCCCATACATATACATCATGCACATATCTTACCCTGACTATTGTCCCTTAATACATAATAATGTTCTTTAATACAACCCCCATGCATGCATCTAATGTCGCAACATTTCTCTAACTATTGTTCCTTAATACAAACCCATACATATACAATATGCACAAACCTTAGCCTGACTATTGTCCCTTAACACAAGCCCATACATATACATTATGTACAAACCTGACTTCGGATAATGTCCCTTAATACAAGCCCACACATATACCTTATGTACAAATCTGACCCTGACTATTGCCCCTTAATACAATCCCATACATATACATTATGCACATATCTTACCCTGACTATTGTCCCTTAATACATATTAATGATACAACCCCCATACATGCATCTAATGTCGCAACATGACCCTGGATATTGTCCGTTAATAGAAGCCCATACATATACCTTATGTACAAACCTAACCCTGACTGTTGTAACAATGTAATAGTGTTTAATACAGATATTGAAATAGTTTTATTATAGACCTGATGTAAAAACCTGGCCATGAGCCGATGTAGAAACCTGGCCTTGACTTGTCCGAATCATACTTGCCAATACCTACCTAATTTAGAAGCTTGACCCCGGCTTGTTTCCGGTAATACAGGCCTATACATACTTAATGTAGAAACCGGACCCTGCTATTGTCTATTGTTTTGTCATGATCAAGAACGGTCGATCAAGAACAGATATTGAGTACAATGTTGAGTCGTGATTCAGTGAATCAGGTAAATCAATAGTGAACACCAGAAAGAGAAGATGGCCCAGAACACAACACTGGGGCACCCAATATTTCTTAGATATTTACGATTGTACATGTGCATACATAATTGGTTTGTCTAGTTTCATTTTTAGCTCGACTATTCGAAGAATAAGAGAGCTTATGTAATCACGCCGGGGTCGGCGTCGGCGTTGGCGTCGGCGTCGGCGTCCCACATCAAGGTTTGCGTGTAAGCTGTGTTTACAAGTATATATCTCTTACATTTCTTATCCTACCAAAACCAAATTTGTTCATGGGCTTCCTTGTAGCATTATCTTAAAGGCTGCATAAGCAATTTTGGTTCCTGTTACCCATGGGCTCCAATGGAACCCAAATTCTGATAGCCCTTAAAATATATCTGTTTCACATCAAATTTTGCGTGTAAGCTGTGTTTACAGGTCTATATCTCTTACATTTTTTGTCCTAGCTGAACTAAATTTTGGAATTGGTTTCCTTATAGTATGTTGTAAAGGGTTGGATAAGTAATTTTGTCTTCTGCAAATTCTGGGCTTCCATGGAACCCAAATTGTGATGGCCCATAAAATGTGCAATAAAGGCAGATCTAGGTTTGCATGTAAGCATGTATATATCTATAATTTTGGTTTGGGATTTGTTATAGCATTATGCATCTTATTACTTCGCCCATATTGGGGCATGGGCTCCCTCCTCCCCCCCCCCTCTACCCCCGCCCCCACTCCCCTCCACACCTTTTTTGTTTTTTTACATATTTCTGTGTTGTTTTAGTCAATTCTTACACATACATGTTGCAACCCTCCCCGCCCCCACCACGACACCCCCGCCTCTCACCCCATCACCCCCACCCCCACCCCGCCCCAGACTTGAAACTTTTTTCTTTTTTTTTACATATTTCTGTGTTGCTTTTGTCATTTGTTACACATATATGTTGCAACCCCCTCCCCCCTCCCCACCCCTTTCACCCCCCATCACCCACCCCCCACCCCGCCCCACACTTGGATTTTTTTTATTTCTTTTTACATATTTGTTTGTTGTTTTAGTCAATTCTTACACACATATGTTGCCCCCCCCCCCGCCCCCCCACCCCACCCCACCCCCACTTGAAATTATTTTAATGTTTTTTTACATATTTCTGTGTTGCTCCCTCCCCCCCACCCCACCCCTCTCACCCCATCACCCCACACCCTGCCCCACACTTGGAACTTTTTTTTTCTTCATATTTGTTTGTTGTTTTAGTCAATTCTTACACACATATGTTGCCCCTCAGCCCCCCCGCCCCGCCCCCGCCCCACCCACCCCCCAGCCCACTTCCGCCTCTCACCCCCGCTCCCCCCCCACCCAACCCCCACTTGAAAATCTATTTTTTTTTTTACATATGTCTGTGTTGTTTTAGTCCTTTCTTACACATATATGTTGCAACCTTCCCCGTCCCCGCCCCCCCCCCCACACCCCAGCCACCCCGCCTCCCCGCCCCCCCACACCCCACCCACCCCGCCTCTCACCCCCTCCCCCCACACACACTTGGAACTTTTTTTATTTATTTTTTACATATTTCTTTGTTGTTTTAGTCAATTCTTACACATATATGTTGCCCCCTCCCCCCACCCCCAACCCACTCCCGCCTCTCCCCCCGCTCTCCCCCAAACCCCACCCCACTTGAAACTTTTTTTTTTATACATATTTCTGTGTTGCTTTTGTCAATTCTTACATATATATGTTGCCCCCTTACCGCCCACGCCCCCCCCCCCCCCACCTACCCCCGCCTCTCACCCCCCTCCCCCCCCCCCCACCACCACACTAGATTTTTTTTTTTTTTTTTACATATTTCTTTGTTGTTTTAGTCAATTCTTACACATGTTGCCCTCCCCACCCCACGCCTCTACCCCATCCCCACTCAAACTCGATTTTGTTTTGTTTTTTCCTTCATATTTTTGTGTTGTTTTGGTGAATAATTACATAGCTTCTTACACATATATGTTGCCCTCACCACCCCCACTCCCCTCCCACCATCCACCCCCACCTTTGTTGTTTTAGTCAATTCTTACACATATATGTAGCCCCCTCCCCCCACCCCCAACCCACTCCCGCCTCTCCCCCCGCTCTCCCCCAAACCCCAACCCCACTTGAAACTTTTTTTTTTACATATTTCTGTGTTGCTTTTGTCAATTCTTACATATATATGTTGCCCCCTCACCGCCCACGCTCCCCCCGACCTATCCCCGCCTCTCACCCCCCTCACCCCCTCCACCACCACACTAGATTTTTTTTTTTTTACATATTTCTTTGTTGTTTCAGTCAATTCTTACACATATATGTTGCACCCTCCCCCCGCCCCAACTCACTCCCGCCTCTCCCCCCCGCTCTCCCCCCACCCCACCCCACCCCACCCCACCCAACTTGAAACTTTTTTTTTTTTTACATATTTCTTTGTTGTTTTAGTCAATTCTTACACATGTTGCCCTCCCCACCCCACGCCTCTACCCCATCCCCACTCTAACTCGATTTTGATTTGTTTTTTCCTTCATATTTTTGTGTTGTTTTGGTGAATAATTACATAGCTTCTTACACATATATGTTGCCCTCACCACCCCCACTCCCCCCACCATCCACCCCCACCTTTGTTGTTTTAGTCAATTCTTACACATATATGTTGCCCCTCCCCCCACCCCAACACACTCCCGCCTCTCCCCCCGCTCTCCCCCAAACCCCACCCCCACTTGAAACTTTTTTTTTTACATATTTCTGTGTTGCTTTTGTCAATTCTTACACATATATGATATGTTGCCCCCTCACCGCCCACGCCCCCACCCCCACCTACCCCCGCCTCTCACCCCCTCCCCCCCTCACCACCACACTAGATTTTTTTTTTTTTTTTTTACATATTTCTTTGTTGTTTTAGTCAATTCTTACACATATATGTTGCACCCTCCCCCATCCCCCCCGCCCCCAACTCACTCCCGCCTCTCCCCCCCCCGCTCTCCCCAAACCCCACCCCACTTGAAACTTTTTTTTTTTTTTTTTTTTTTTACATATTTCTTTGTTGTTTTAGTCAATTCTTACACATGTTGCCCTCCCCACCCCACGCCTCTACCCCATCCCCACTCTAACTCGATTTTGTTTTGTTTTTTCCTTCATATTTTTGTGTTGTTTTGGTGAATAATTACATAGCTTCTTACACATATATGTTGCCCTCACCACCCCTACTCCCCCCACCATCCACCCCCACCTCTCTCCCACCCTCACCCCACTCAAAACTCGATTGTTTTTTTACATATTTCTGTGTAGTTTTGGTCAATTCTTACACATAGTTATGTTATGCTCCCAACCCCACCCCACATTGTTGTAGCCTTGTTTTCTGATGGTATATACTAGCTATAAATTTATTATTCTCCGAAAATCGAATAGTCGAGCTGCGCTGTTCTCCGACAGCTCTTGTATTTTATATTGTTTAATTTGAATTTGAATTGAAATGAATGAATTGATAATGAGTGTTTATATTGAATAATGAGTATTTACATTGACATAAACAATAATTTGAGTGTTAGAATATTTGCTGTCCAACTACAACACAAAAATAACAAAAAAACACAAAAATAACAAAAATTAAATTAACATATCATTATTTCAACATTTGGTTATTTCAACATTTGGAATGATATTGTACGATTGTATGTTATAAATAACATATGATGTTTTAAATAACACTGATATATATAATGTTTAACCCCATGCTCTTTCTGTTTTAGCTGCTATTATGTTTACATATGTTCTGTCGGAAAATAGCTCACAGGGCTATTTTTTTTTTTTTTTATATAAACCGACTTAAAATAAATATCGTATCTTTTATCTTGTATCATTAAGTGAAAGATCCAGAGGGATTACCGAGAGAAGAGAGCTAGAAGTGTACCAAAGCTTTGGAGCTGGGATTTATTTGGAGAACAGTTATCAGGGAGAAGCATAACTTGTATGTGTTGTATGTGTTCGTCTTAGAGACGGCGGTCGTGGAGTTAGCATCTTGCCTGACGACCAAGAGGCCCCCGGTTCGATTTCCGGTGGTGGTTCATGCTGGGATTAAAAAAAGTTCTCACTGAGGCCTCCGTCTGTTGCAACGGAATCTGCAAGAAAGATTAAACCAGAGCAGCCTGCTCTACGAACACATCCGTATCAACTTTATACATGTACCTCTATTCAGAAAACTTCAAAACATTAACAACACAGGAACTGGTCACTTTTAATTTTTGCCTTCTATTATTATAATTGTCTATACAATTATAATAATAGAAGGCAAAAATTAAAAGTGACCAGTTCCTGTGATTAACAATACCTTAATTCTTCTATAATTATATTCTATTCTATTCAATATTAATTTTACGACACTTTATTTGTAAAATCGCTCATGTAAGTATCTAGGATATTTACATTCACATATGCATAGTGCAGTAGTGAAGAAATGCAAAATGCGTAAGAATCCTAAGATAATTTAATCACTCTATAGCTCCGCCTTAGACGATCTCTTAGACCGCCCCTACTGTGGATATTGTCTTCAAAGTGACCTGCGGTAAATAGTCATCGTACGCTTACCGTACGTTGACCCGGCATTTTGTGGACCCGATGAAAAGAAGGGATGTTAAAGTTTGTTATTTTTCTTCAATCTTTTCTTTTGCTCTGCAGGGCTTCTGCTAAGTCATTGAGTTCTGGCTTTGTGGCTTTCTTGGCTTTTACATATTCATATATACATGATCATCTGTGTTTATACTTTTATTGCATATTAATGCTGCTTAGTTTGTTAGAGGATGTAACCTACCGAGTATACCTTTATTTACACTGTCCGGTTTTATTGGGATGGCAATAGGGTAAGAATGAGTTTTGGTGCATCCCAGAACCTGGGTTACACCACGAGTGGCCTGAATGTTCCAAGGCGGTATCTCTATTGTCAACACCGTTATGTTTGTAGTGTCACATACTTGTCTTATATGTTTTCTTGTTATTGTTGTTTGTTTTTGGTTGACCGTGTTCTGTGAATGCTACATTTAATATTGCATTGTATACCTACTTGTATAGTGTATGGTATCGAAATGGCTAAAAAGAAAAACGTATGGTGTGTTATAGTTATATTTATAATATGTAGAAATGAATACAATACCAATGATCTAGGAAGGTAGATACAGTCGTGTAGGCTGAAACTGCATATCTGCTAATCCTGCGCACCCACATTTTTATCACAAATCAACTATACAAATGTTTGCTTATTTTGCTTTTAAAGTTAGTTTAATTTTGTTATACCATTCAGATGATTAAAAGGGCCAACATGTATATGAAAAAGTAACAGAGATACCTGATAATGTCCACATGGTATAAACAGCTTCTTAAATTTGGGTGCGTACAGAATTTTGTTTATGTGCGCAGCATTAGTAGAACAGTTTCAATGTCCAAAAACACACAAATGTTGTTGGTTAGTGATACATTTTTGTCTGAACCAGTATAGTTTCCTTAGGGCTCCCGCTCCCCCCTCCCCTCAACCACGCCACCACACCCATCCTTGGTACACTGCAAGAGCGAGCTTTCCTCTCTCAGCCCATAAATCAAAATCACACGTGTTCCTGGTACCGCCACGGAAGCTGGATTGGTTCATATCAGATGAATCTATGTAGGTTTAGACAACTTATTTGAAATTCTTTCTTTTTTAGTCTAAATTTACTCATTTGTGTATTTATTGACCCTTATAGCATACTTTATGTCGCGTATTCTCTTAATTCTCTATTTATCGTGTTCTCGCATCCATAACCGCGATGCATAAATCGTTTTTCCGTTGAATGTTTTTCCAACGTTGACAGATCAATGTAATATATAGATAATTGAAATATCCACGAAGGGAATAGAAAAACTGTTATCAAATTTAAACCCACATAAAGCTGCAGGCCCGGACCAAATGAAACCCATTATTCTGAAAACTCTTTGTAATGAGATTTCTCCTATCTTACACATACTTTTCCAGAAATCAGTTAAAACTGGAGAATTACCCTCTATATATGGAAAAATGCAAATGTTACTCCAGCATTAAAAAATGGCGACAAATCCAACCCTGAAAACTACCGACCTATCTCCCTCACATGCATTCTCTGTTAAACACTTCAATAGACTAGGAATATTTTAGGAATTTTAGGTCATGTGAAACGCAAATCATAATGCTAATGGATGAATTATTCAAAGGTGTTCACTCCAAGAAACAAATAGACCTGATTCTACTTGATTTCAGAAACGGATTCTCAAGCTGAGCGAATATGGGATCAGAGGGAATACTCTCATATGGATAAAGTCATTCTTAGACAACCGCACACAGAGAGTGGTTGTCAACGGATCCGGGTCATCAGCAATACCTGTTTCTTCTGGAGTGCCACCAGGATTCGTCCTCGGCCCAATACTGTTTCTTGCATGTATAAATGATCTCCCAATAGATGTCAATTCCCGGGTTAGATTATTTGCGGATGACACTGCCATATACATTACAATCACTTCAGAAAAACAATGAGAAACACTACAAAATGATTTAACCAAACTTGAAAAATGGCAAACAAAATGGGATATTGAATTTAATCCCAAAAAATGCCAAGTCATCCATATCACCAAGTCTAAAACACCCATAGACACTTCATACTACCTCCATAATACAAAACTCAAAGCAGTGAAGTAAGAAGAGATTCTTACTTCACTGCTCAAAGCAACAACATCAGCAAAATATCTTGGCGTTGACATTTCAGAGGATCTAACGTGGAACACACACATAGACAGAATCACCAAGAAAGCAAATCAAACATTAGGATTCCTTCGCAGAAACATCAAAGTACACTCAGAACCACTTAAGTATATGGCCTACAAAACGTTAGTCCGACCGCAGCCCGAGTACTGCTCCAATGTCTGGTCTCCCCACAATGAATGTTACATAAACCAGATCGAAGCTGTCCAACGCGGGGCAGCTCGATGGGCAAAACATGACTATGGACAGACTTCAAGCGTCACAGAGATGCTCCACTCCTTGAAATGGAAAAGACTTGACCAGCGACGTATAGATAGTAGGCCCTCCCTCTGCTCACAGATCTAATAACACATTGCTTGGACACTACGAAACTTATCTAAATTTCAAGTGGCACATTGCGAAAATTTCACAAATTATTTCCCAAATTTAAACACACTTATCATGAAGAGTTTTATAGATACAAGTTTCATTTATGCCAAATCCCATCACAAATTTTATTTTCTTTCCAATGTTAGTATTTTTCTTTCTCTTACATTTAGAGAAAAAAAAGGAGTTTGACGGAAACTTTGACTATGTCAAAACCTTGATTTTTAAGAGAAATGCGAAAAATTATGACATTTTTAACTTTAAACATCTTTTTATATAATTTATTATTTTCAAAATAAACATAAATTATTATAATCCCATTTTGCTATTCACAATGAATCTTTTCTCATCAAAATCAGTGAATAATTGAGAGAGGATATAGAAGGAAAAGTTAAGGTGCCACATGATATTTTGGTTATTTCATTGGTTAAGATAGGAAGTTTCCAATCTGTTTATTAATATGTCTTTGCTCTGCTACCAGATCACCAACAGTCTTGTAGCTATCCCACTTGAGGACTATATGACAATGAAGAACAGACGATCTAGACACCTACACCTACTTCAATTTAGAGTAATAGGCACGACAAGTATTCGTATTACCCCAGAACAATAGTTCACTAAAATACCCTTCCCTCAGATATCCCCAGTATAGAGTTGTTCAACTCTGCAGTTAGCACAGTGGAACCCGGAGTTGTTTATATTTGTAATCTTTACTTACTTACTTTTATTCTATTAACACGCGTATGTCAGATAGACGCGCGCCATTCCTAGGTCCCAGCAGGGGTTTGGAATTAAAGATAGCTAGAACCCGAGTCCCGGTTTATTCAAAGGGATCCCGGGAATTAGCAGGCTCCTAACCAACATTCACGCCGTAGCAATTTGCACGCAACGCAGAAAACGCGACGATACATTTTTTTGGTCGTTTTTGCAGCGAAGTCGTCATAAATTATCAGCAACGCCTCATTATGAGTCAATATTCTGGTGGCCAGTTTGGACAAATAGGTGGTTATCGTCCAAGAGGGAATAGACCTCCTCCGGGACCTCGGTTTGGCCGAGGGGGCCGATTTCCGACTCCAAATTACGATACGAATTATATTTATAATCGACCCAGATTTCCCCCAAGGGGAGGTAATATTGGAAATGGACACAGGGGAAGGGGTTCCCCATATCAAAAAAATAATACAGTGCCCGTAGATGTTAATACAAGCAACAACATAGCGGATAAAAACAAAGATACCAGCGTGCAGGATAATTCAAATCGGAATGTGTTTGAAACCCCGCAAGAACAACAGAATTTTGCTGAGAGCAGTTATCAGGACAGTATGAATATCGTTGTCTATGATCCGGCCACTAATGAAGGAGAGAGCAATCCTGAACAAAACTACAACTACGAGGAGTATCCACAGACAAACGACAATGGAGAAGACAATTCAGTTTCTGGTGGACAGTTTTCAGGTGGACAATTTGGTTACCAAACATCACAGAGTAAACAAAATGAAATATATCAAGGTATAACATAAAGTGCATTTTGTTACCGAGGCTCTCACTAAGCATTTACCAGTTCGCCATAGGTGGGGAAAAAAAATTATGTCGCGAAAAACAAAAATCTTAATAAATTTGCCAAAAATCAAATACTTGATCCCTGTGGTCGAAATTAGCACTAGCACGAAGGTGAAAAAGTAGTAAATATTAATTCGGGCTAGTAAAATTCTAGAAATTTTATATAGTCGGGCTTATGAAAATTGAAATAGTCCAAATGATTATATAATAATTTGGGCTAGTGAACAAAAATCCTAATTTCGTTGACTGTGAACCAAATCTCGGAAAACTCTGATTTCTAATACACCAAGTATTTCTTCATGTGAAAGAGATGAATAACCTGCTGCATGCTGTTAGTCAGTTGGCGCCATTCAAGTGTGAACCTGTCTTGTAGTTATTAGTAGTGTTTTACTATTTATTCAAACTTGTGTGTGTTGAGCAGACATCGTAAAACCTCTTCTTTGACTGGTCTACCTGGCTACTAATAATACTATGAATTCTTTTACCAATATTTTATCGATCAAAATGCCTTCTCTGCTCTGTGGGCTGCTTAGTTAATGACGCCCCTGCGATAAACACCGTCCACCATCACCCGCATTTTATTCACCAGTCGCCAGTGCTCAAGAAATAAGATAGCCCGATGCCCGGGGCTCGTCCACCATCACCCGCATTTTATTCACCAGTCGCCAGTGCTCAAGAAATAAGATAGCCCGATGCCCGGGGCTCCTCGAAATCCATTCCGGGCCTGTCTCATTTTGCAGACGAGGAGCCCGTCGGGCCTGTCTAAAAAAAAAAAAAAAAAAAAATCCCCAAAAAAATAAGATTTACTGGATCTCAAGCTCAAGTTCCTCAAGACAAAATACTCCCATGTGTATTGTGAACTGTGAAAACACTTGCAATAAAGTAATTAAAATGTATTATACACACATTGAAACAATAAGAAGTTTGAATATTTTGCCTGGCTTCGTGTCGGCAGTTTGTCACAACTTTGAGGTCGACAATGTTGACATAAAACTCATTATTCTGCTATTAGGGTAGTGTTTTCTTTCCTTTGTGATAAGAAATACCATTTTTGTCATTAAAAAAACAACTAATGCATGACAAAATATCGTTATTGATGGTTTTTCGATTGAATGTTTGTGAAATGTTCGGGCCGTAAAAGTACAGTGTCGTAGTAGTTCGGATGGTACATAATTCCGGATATATTATTATTATTTTATTTTTTTATTTTTTTTACATAATCAAATAAGAAAAACTATCCTTAACAAATACATGTTGGTGGAAAGAAAAATATATATACTGTATATGTATAAATACAGATATAAAGTATATTCATTATTTAAGGTGTAAGGAGTTCCTGGAATCCTACTTTTAAATGAATTCTAGTCTAGGCTCCTAATTCTTTACTTGGAGAAAGTGGTGACAAAAAGAAAAAATATAGCCAGAGGAGGCTCTGATAGTCTCATAAAACCTGATTAAAAATTTGGCTCCAAATTTAGCTCCAGTTTCACCAAGTCGGCTCTGATTATTATCGTTTGGCAAAAGAGTGCTTGTAGTCTCCTTTGCATTGGTTATAAATTACTATGTAATATTCTATTCTAACATATTTTAAACGAAATGGTAAATAAGTCTGCTGACCAGGGAGCATAAAGTGGTAGCAAAAAGGAAAATATAGTCAGAGGAGGTTCTGAGCTTGATTAATACATACGTAACAAAATTAATGTGTGCTATAAAAGTGAATAAAGACACATTTCCAATAAGAAAAAAATATTGGACCTTTCCATTTTAAATCAGGGCCTGTCCATTTCAAATCAGGGCCTGTCCATTTCAAATCGGGGCCTGTCCATTTTCAGAAGCAACAAGCCCTGGGCCTGTCTCTTAAAATAATTTTCTTTGAGCACTGGTCGCTCTCGATCAGACGACTCTAGCGTATTCTTATTTACAGTGTTTGATATTATTGCTTTACAAATAATAGTTTAAAGAAAAAAGTATTTATGATACTACCATAGTTTATAGAGATTATTTTATTCTTTTATAATTATAACAAGTAAATAGAATTTTATAAAAGTTGATGATGATTCTTCAAATAATTACATCTATCTAAATTAACCAAAGTTGAAACAAACCACCATTCTGTCATTGATCTCGGAATCTGAATTATAACAGCTACAGTGTTCGACACTAACGCTAGCCCGATAGCCCGGGGCTAGTAAAAGTGACTGTCGGGCTAGCACGTACGATCGTCTAGCTAGCCCGATTGGCTTACCGCTACTAGTTTATAGAACAAACACTTACCCAATTTGCGTTGGCATTATATAAATAAAATCTCAAGCACTGTTAATCATTAATGTTCCGCAGATTCTCGCTTAAAACTGCTGCTCTTTTAGTCCGCGTAAAACGACATTTGTTTTCTTTTTGCTTTCGTTTACCGCGTGATACCAGCCCGATACCGAATCACACAAACGCTTGTAACTACGCCTTATAAACTAGTCAGCTTTTCTCAAGCGTTTTTATGACCACGATTTCAGCAGTTGTTTCCGCTTCCGTCGGAAAACACCGCGAATTATGAACGTGCTATAAACGGTGCAAACATGGATCGCTTTTTGGGGCTTTCTCCACCAGCCAAAAAACAAAAAACTCTATCATAATAATTTCTTATTTCTGTGTTTCTCATGTTCAGAAATTACATTGTTCAGAAATACTATAATAAATTAAAATAATAATCATCACAGTATGTTACTTTTCTTAACAGAGGTGCAGACTGCCACGAGATCAGGTTATTGTGACGGAGGGTGCTGCCAGCGATGTCACAAATTTTGAATCTGATTTGTGTTGTTATTTTATAACCAACCCCGTCAAATCAGTATAAAATGAGGATTTGGTACCGAAGTTAGTGTCGAACACTGAGCTATAACAAACATTGTACATATTGTATTTCATAACAAAACATGTTCACACCTATTCATAAAGATATGCGTCCTTTATAATTGCTTAGTCCCTTTACTAATCGTAAAAACATTGTAAAATTATCAATTATGGTTATCATTTAATTGCTCAGCATGTTTATGATCTGTTTCTGAGATTCACCATTGTCAGTGCTTAAATGCACAGTGGAGAACCATGGTCAAATATTGGGCCAAAAATAAAATTATGTTTGTTTCCCCTTCCCGACCCATGCAAAAAAGGGTTGGGTAGGTAGGTAGGTAAAATATTTTTTTTATTTCATTTCTTTTATTTGAGATCAAAACTGGAATACATGCTACCTATAAGACACATTAAAAAAAAATCGCCAGTGTCGAAAAAATAATTCGGGTCGCGGCAATTTCGGTGGGTCGATCGGTAAGGGGAAACAAACATAATTTTATTTTTGGCCTTGCACGCACATGTAATAAGTTTGTTTTTACAAAAAAAAATCTAGTTAGTTCAGCAAGTGAAAGACTCATGATTTGACAGACCAAATGTTCTTCTTTTCAGTGTTTTGATGTGGTTAGTTTTATGACATTAACATGTTTCCTTAAATAAATGTACTTCCAGGACATTCAGATTTCCCTTGGTTTTGAGTATTTTAAACAGGATAAGTTTCAAAAAGTAGGTGGGTAACTGATTTATAGTTCTTCACCTGCCTACCGAATATTAATGAAAGCCCTGACATCAAACTTTCACTTGTACAGGTCAGGGACAGTTTGGACTGGGATCACAACAAAATAATCAGGCTCCGAGTGTTAAACCTACACAGTCTGCACCACAACAGCCACCACAGCCAACACCACCACCAGAGCCAGCACCAGCACCAGTAGACGATACAGACTCTGATAGTGACACAGGCTTCTGTAAATACTGTAAACTCAATTTTGATTCAGTAAAGGTAAGATGATTATCTGAAAAACTGTTCTGTTTTGTGAGAGGTATTACTTTTATATTCTTGCATACCGGATAAGGCTATCCATGTTTTACATGGGGATGGAAAGTCTTATATTTATGGGTAAAGATAAAAGTCGCACGCGCACCAACATCCGGTATGCAGGAAAACATGCAAATTGTTAGTAGCTGGCGGCATCAATGCCCATGAAAGATTCTTATAATCTCAGATGGTAAAAATAATGTGACATAATCAAACCATATCATTGTGAGTGATTGAATGTATTTGAGAGTACATAAAGTTGAAGCACGTACATGTCAAATTTTCCAGCTTCATATCAGCATGATTAGAGAGATTGGTGTTCAAATCAATGAGATTGTAAAATGCTTTATTAATATTTTACTTTTTACAAATACTGAATAGAAATTTAACAATTGTTACATGATTATGGTACATTTGTAGTTGTCTTTCCCTTTTTGAACATGCTGCTGACTCTTGTAAGATAATGTTTTACTCCACTGGCATAGGGCTTTTTTCCACAAAATTAGAAAGAGGCCAAGGCCTGTCCTGCTGACTCTTGTAAGATAATGTTTTACTCCACTGGCATAGGTTTTTTTTCCACAAAATTATAAAGAGGCCAAGGCCTGTCCATTTTTGTGCGGGGGGGGGGGGGGGGGGGGGGTATAATTCCTGACTTCTCAGTCAGAAATTACTAAACGGACAAAAACACATTGCAGAATTAATGCTTTTTCTCAAATTTTGAGAGCTGTACACACAGGTATTCGGCGCGTAATTTGGTCACTACTACCCCCCACCCCCCTCTACTACCCTCTACCCACACCAAAAAAAAACATCATCCAAAAAGTCATTTCATAACATTTTAAAGCTTTCCAAAAAAAATAATAATTTTGGTATATTATATTGTATAAAGGTGTCCGAGATTCGCCGATTTTTTTTTGGAAAACATAGACTCCACTTTGTTTACGGTCGAATACACGGTCAACTCTTGGACGATTTGCTCAAGCAAGCACTCAAATTTTGCAGGAGGGATAGCTCTCCATAGATACAGTAACTAAATCAAGTAAACTCAATGGCATTGTGTACCCAGTAAGTCGAGAAGTGAAGAAACATCTTACTCGTCGGAGATATGACCGACCAATTTGTCACCGTCATTCACCTCTAAAACACAACTATACACCGTTCAACCTGCATAAACATACATTTGTTCAATCAGAAATAACTTATAATTACACATACCGATCATCAGAAAGCTCAATCCGACATATGGTAGTCGCATATCTCAGTCAGAAATGACTTTTTGGATGATGTTTTTTTTTGGTGTGGGTAGAGGGTAGTAGAGGGGGGTGGGGGGTAGTAGTGACCAAATTACGCGCCGAATACCTGTGTGTACAGCTCTCAAAATTTGAGAAAAAGCATTAATTCTGCAATGTGTTTTTGTCCGTTTAGTAATTTCTGACTGAGAAGTCCTGACTTCTCAGTCAGAAATTACTAAACGGACAAAAACACATTGCAGAATTAATGCTTTTTCTCAAATTTTGAGAGCTGTACACACAGGTATTCGGCGCGTAATTTGGTCACTACTACCCCCCACCCCCCTCTACTACCCTCTACCCACACCAAAAAAAAACATATCTCAGTCAGAAATTACTAAACGGACAAAAACACATTGCAGAATTAATGCTTTTTCTCAAATTTTGAGAGCTGTACACACAGGTATTCGGCGCGTAATTTGGTCACTACTACCCCCCACCCCCCTCTACTACCCTCTACCCACACCAAAAAAAAACATCATCCAAAAAGTCATTTCATAACATTTTAAAGCTTTCCAAAA
Source organism: Cyrtodaria siliqua (assembly GCA_037043455.1). Lineage (NCBI taxonomy): Eukaryota > Metazoa > Mollusca > Bivalvia > Adapedonta > Hiatellidae > Cyrtodaria > Cyrtodaria siliqua. Next base: position 129,137 of record JAWPHD010007248.1, read on the forward strand.
AAAATAATAATTTTGGTATATTATATTGTATAAAGGTGTCCGAGATTCGCCGATTTTTTTTTGGAAAACATAGACTCCACTTTGTTTACGGTCGAATACACGGTCAACTCTTGGACGATTTGCTCAAGCAAGCACTCAAATTTTGCAGGAGGGATAGCTCTCCATAGATACAGTAACTAAATCAAGTAAACTCAATGGCATTGTGTACCCAGTAAGTCGAGAAGTGAAGAAACATCTTACTCGTCGGAGATATGACCGACCAATTTGTCACCGTCATTCACCTCTAAAACACAACTATACACCGTTCAACCTGCATAAACATACATTTGTTCAATCAGAAATAACTTATAATTACACATACCGATCATCAGAAAGCTCAATCCGACATATGGTAGTCGCAAATCGTCCAAGAGTTGACCGTGTATTCGACCGTAAACAAAGTGGAGTCTATGTTTTCCAAAAAAAAATCGGCGAATCTCGGACACCTTTATACAATATAATATACCAAACATTTTTTTTTTTTTGGAAAGCTTTAAAATGTTATAAAATGACTTTTTGTATGATGTTTTTTTTGTTGTTTTTTTGGTGTGGGTAGAGGGGGGTGGGGGGTAGTAGTGACCAAATTACGCGCCGAATACCAGTGGCTGTACACAGCTTTCTGACTGGGAAAAATTCTGCCACATTTGGGTAAAAACAGATTTCATTTGGGAGGAGCCTTTTACAGGACTCTGTGTCAGAAAGAAAAATCAGTCAGAAATTACTAAACGGACAAAAACACATTGCAGAATTAATGCTTTTTCTCAAATTTTGAGAGCTGTACACACAGGTATTCGGCGCGTAATTTGGTCACTACTACCCCCCACCCCCCTCTACTACCCTCTACCCACACCAAAAAAAAACATCATCCAAAAAGTCATTTCATAACATTTTAAAGCTTTCCAAAAAAAATAAAAATTTTGGTATATTATATTGTATAAAGGTGTCCAAGATTCGCCGATTTTTTTTTTGGAAAACATAGACTCCACTTTGTTTACGGTCGAATACACGGTCAACTCTTGGACGATTTGCTCAAGCAAGCACTCAAATTTTGCAGGAGGGATAGCTCTCCATAGATACAGTAACTAAATCAAGTAAACTCAATGGCATTGTGTACCCAGTAAGTCGAGAAGTGAAGAAACATCTTACTCGTCGGAGATATGACCGACCAATTTGTCACCGTCATTCACCTCTAAAACACAACTATACACCGTTCAACCTGCATAAACATACATTTGTTCAATCAGAAATAACTTATAATTACACATACCGATCATCAGAAAGCTCAATCCGACATATGGTAGTCGCAAATCGTCCAAGAGTTGACCGTGTATTCGACCGTAAACAAAGTGGAGTCTATGTTTTCCAAAAAAAAATCGGCGAATCTCGGACACCTTTATACAATATAATATACCAAACATTTTTTTTTTTTTGGAAAGCTTTAAAATGTTATAAAATGACTTTTTGTATGATGTTTTTTTTTGTTGTTTTTTTGGTGTGGGTAGAGGGGGGTGGGGGGTAGTAGTGACCAAATTACGCGCCGAATACCAGTGGCTGTACACAGCTTTCTGACTGGGAAAAATTCTGCCACATTTGGGTAAAAACAGATTTCATTTGGGAGGAGCCTTTTACAGGACTCTGTGTCAGAAAGAAAAATCAGTCAGAAATTACTAAACGGACAAAAACACATTGCAGAATTAATGCTTTTTCTCAAATTTTGAGAGCTGTACACACAGGTATTCGGCGCGTAATTTGGTCACTACTACCCCCCACCCCCCTCTACTACCCTCTACCCACACCAAAAAAAAACATCATCCAAAAAGTCATTTCATAACATTTTAAAGCTTTCCAAAAAAAATAAAAATTTTGGTATATTATATTGTATAAAGGTGTCCAAGATTCGCCGATTTTTTTTTTGGAAAACATAGACTCCACTTTGTTTACGGTCGAATACACGGTCAACTCTTGGACGATTTGCTCAAGCAAGCACTCAAATTTTGCAGGAGGGATAGCTCTCCATAGATACAGTAACTAAATCAAGTAAACTCAATGGCATTGTGTACCCAGTAAGTCGAGAAGTGAAGAAACATCTTACTCGTCGGAGATATGACCGACCAATTTGTCACCGTCATTCACCTCTAAAACACAACTATACACCGTTCAACCTGCATAAACATACATTTGTTCAATCAGAAATAACTTATAATTACACATACCGATCATCAGAAAGCTCAATCCGACATATGGTAGTCGCAAATCGTCCAAGAGTTGACCGTGTATTCGACCGTAAACAAAGTGGAGTCTATGTTTTCCAAAAAAAAATCGGCGAATCTCGGACACCTTTATACAATATAATATACCAAACATTTTTTTTTTTTGGAAAGCTTTAAAATGTTATAAAATGACTTTTTGTATGATGTTTTTTTTGTTGTTTTTTTGGTGTGGGTAGAGGGGGGTGGGGGGGTAGTAGTGACCAAATTACGCGCCGAATACCAGTGGCTGTACACAGCTTTCTGACTGGGAAAAATTCTGCCACATTTGGGTAAAAACAGATTTCATTTGGGAGGAGCCTTTTACAGGACTCTGTGTCAGAAAGAAAAATCAGTCAGAAATTACTAAAC